>CAUYUJ010008002.1:1262053-1277622 GCA_963575745.1 Prorocentrum cordatum | reverse complement strand
CTGCTGCTGCTGCTGCTGCTGCTGCTGCTACTGCTACTACTACTACTACTACTACTCCTGCTGCTGCTGCTGCTGCTGCTGCTGCTGCTACTGCTACTACTGCTACTACTACTACTACTACTACTACTACTATTACTACGACGACGACGACGACGACGACTACTACTACTAGTACTACTACTACTACTAGTACTACTACTATTACTACCCTTAGTACTACAGCGACTACTACTACTACTACTACTACTACTCTTACTACTACTACTACTACTACTACCACTACCACTACCACTACCACTACCACTGCCACTACCACTACCACTACTACTACTACTACTACTACTACTACTATTACTAACTACTACTAACTACTACTAGCTACCACTAACTACCGCTAACTACTACTAACTACTACTATCTACTACTAACTACTACTAACTAGTACTACTACTACTATTACTACTACTACTATGACTACTACTACTACTACTACTACTACTACTACGACTACGACTACGACTACGACTACTACTACTACTACTACTACTACTACGACTGCGACTACGACGACTACTACTACTACTACTACTACTACTGCTGCTGCTGCTGCTGCTACTACTACTACTACTACTACTACTACTACTCCTACTACTACTACGACGACGACGACTACTACGACGACGACTGGTACTACTACTATAAGAGTCAAGCATCATCGTTTCGTCTACAAAGAGCGAACGGGTAAGGGCAACGGTTCGGTATCGGGTTCGGGTTCAGGTGTGCTTGGGTTGTCATGCGTATTCAATACGAACCCAGCACGATTCCGGTACCATAGGAATCGCCCACACATTGAATTAAAAGCCCACTAAAATTGAATGGGAATTTGATAGGAATCGACCCGAGGAGCCACAGGGATATCGTTTACGAATACTAGGATTCTAATAGTACACGAATGTGAGGTTTGGAAACCCACAATCTCACCGTTCGCTAGCACGAAAACAATACAAGGGCTATAGAGCCAATCGTACACGAAGGTTAGGTTTGGAAACCCATTGTGTAGGCGCCCTATTGGAAACCCAGCGCGCGCGAATCGCATTGGCAACCCACCGCGCGGGAATCAGACGGGGGACCCACTGTGTCAGAATATTGTCGGAAGCCTTGTTTACAGGACCCGTTGAGGCATTCCTTGTATAGCAATCCTAATGGAAATCCGTTGTGTAGAACCCCCAGTGGAAACATATCCTTTGGGATTCCAATCGGAAGCCTTTTGTCAAGAAGTCTTGTTGGGAACACGTTGCGTAGGACTCCGAGTCCGATTTGACATTAGTTTTATGTAAACCCGATTGGAGACCCAGTGTCTAGGAATCCGATTGGAAATCCAGCGCGTCGGACTCGTACTGCCAGCCCCGTGTATGAGAACAGATGTGGAAATCCAGTGTGTAGGATTTGATAGGAAACCCATGGTATAGAAGCCTTACTGGAAACTTGGTGTGCAAGAGTCCAGCTGGACACACCCATTATTCAAGAATCCATGTGGAATCCATGCGCAGTGGAATCCAATCGGGACCCCACCGCACGGGAACCCGACAGGTTGGAAGCCCACTGCGGGATCTTATCGGTGACCTTTTGGGTGGGCATATCATTGGGAAACCCTTGTGTGATATTTTTAATGTGGGATCTCTTGTGTCGGAATCCTGGTGGGGCACCATCGGAAAAAGGAATCTGACTGGATACCCATTCTCTAGGGTTCGTAATAAAAACCAATCCAACAGGAACCCAAGTTGAAGCTCATTGCATGAGAGCCCGGTTGGCAACCACGGGTCCCAGTGGGGGCCCATTGCATGGGAATCTTTTCGAAAACCAGTTGTATTGGATTCCTTCGGGAAGCACACTGCGCAATGGAAACCCATTGTGTAGGAACCCGGTGGGACACCCACCGTATAGGAGTCCAGGTGGAAACCCATTGTATGGTATATGCTTTAAAAAAAAAACCCACCGCGGGATAACCCAATTTGGAAACCACGGTGCAGGAAACGAATTGACGACGCGTTGCGCGGGGATTGTGTTGGCAACGCGTTGCGTGGGAGTTCCACTCGAAACGTATGATGTAAGAATCGCATTACAAATCGAGAGTTAAATCCTTGCCGCGGTCCCCTGTGCAAGTGCCTGTTCATGTACATCAGACCCCGCGGCAATGATGTGAAACAAACCTGCGCGGGCTCCGCAGACAGGAGTTGACGCCGAGGAGACAAATGGCTTTTCAGTGGCTGGTGGCGGCGGCTGCTCCAGGACCGACGGCGACACGAAGGACAGCAGGTTTGAAACCGGCTTTTGTGGTTCAGTTTCTAATGCCGTTCCAAATTGCAGGCTACACAGCGAATGCTACACGAATGCAGGCATAAGCGCGAAATTCGCAAAAAAAAGGTCAAGTTTCAAACTCTGATTTTCGCAATTCCCTTTATGTGACTTAGATTAGGCCCTGTGCGCAAGGAGAGTACACGACGGTGACGTTTGCCGCGACACGAAGGTGAGGTGCAACCCTGCTGCTACTACTACTAACACTACCACTACCATTACTACTATTACTACTACTACTACTACTACTACTACTACTACTACTACTACTACCACTAGTACTACTAGTACTACTACTGCTACTGCTACTGCTACTGTTAGTACTACTGCTACTACTACTACTACTACTACTACTACTACTACTACGACTACGGCTACAACGACTACTACTACTATTACTACTACTACTACTACTACTACTACTACTGCTACTACTACTCCTACTCCTACTCCTACTCCTACTCCTACTACTACTACTACTACTACTACTGCTGCTGCTGCTGCTGCTGCTGCTGCTACTACGACTACTACTACTACTACTACTACTACTACTACTACTTGCTACTACTACTACTACTACTACTACTACTACTACTACTACTACTACTAGTAGTATTAACTACTACTACTACTACTACTACTACTACTACTACTACTACTACTACTACTACTACTACTACTACTACTAACTACTACTACTACTACTACTACTACTACTACTACTACTACTACTACGACTACTACTAACTACTACTGCTACTACTACTACTTCTACTACTACTACTACTACTACGCCTACTACTACTAATACTACTACTACTACTACTACTACTACTACTACTACTACTAGTACTCGTACTAGTACTAGTACTAGTACTAGTACTAGTACTAGTCCTAGTACTAGTACTGCTACTACTACTACTACTGCTGCTGCTGCTGCTGCTGCTGCTACTACTAGTACTGCTACTACTTCTACAACGACGACGACCACGACGACGACGACGACGACTACTACCATTACTGCTACTTTTACTACTACGACGACGACTTACGACGACTACTAATTTTACTACTACTACTACGACTACTACTACTAGTACTGCTACCACGAGTACTACTAATACTACTACTTCTACTACTACTACCACTACTACTAGTACTACTACTACTACTACCACTACTACTACTACTACTACTACTACTACTACTACTACGACTACTACTACTACCACGACTACTACTACTACTACTACTACTACTACCACGACTACTACTACTACCACTACTACTACTACTAACTACTACGACTACGACTACTACTACTACTACTACTACTACTTGCACCACTACTGCCACGCGTATATTTGTTGCGTCTCCAGTACGTTGCCAAACACACGTCCTAGTTCCATTGTCGCAGCATTATTGATACTATTACCCGGGGGCGGGGCATACTTATTTTAACCGTTCTGCGGTGCATAAGGTAACGCTTCGCGCGGGGCGGGGGCGATGCCTTGGAATGCCCCCCTCCGCCCCTGGGACGGCATCGATGTTTCCATAGGTTTCTGTATTAGGAATTTGTAGTTGACGGAATGGCGGCGGTAACCAGCATTTGTATTACATAGTTACATTATTATTCTTATTACTCTTACCGTTAGTAGATGAACTATTACCCTTACGTTTACGATTCGTGCCACCATTGGGGCCACAGCACGCGCGCATTGAGCGGCAAGGCCAGCTCAATGCGGAATTCCGCGGGGCCAAGGCATTTCGAAACTCGTATGGGACAGGAGCCGCCTTCAATCGGTGACATTCGTGCGATTTCTGCACAACGAAGGTGCGCGGCGCTGAAGGCGAGAACCGCATTTTGAAAACGACCCGCCCTCAATCCGCGACGCTCGTGAATTGTTGGGAAACGTCGAATGCGCGCGGCACTACGGCGAGAGCAACATTTTCAAAACGAGCCGCCTACAATCCGTGAGAACCCGTGCAAATTTGCATCACGAATGTGCGCGGCGCTAATGCGAGAATTACAGTTTGGGAACGAGCCACGGATGCGCGCGGCGTTCAGGCGAACACCACATTTTGAAAGCGAGGCGCCTTCAATCCGTGAGACCCGCGCATATGTTTAAAACGGGCGTGCGCGACGCTATTGCAAGAGCCACATTTTGATGACAGGCCGCCAATGCTTGCAACTTTGGCAAATCTTCAAAACGAATGTCAAAATCCTTGCGTTCTCGCCGCCAGGTTTCTCATAGGTGTCGCTTACTGGGGAGGAGGTGGATACATTTTTGTTTGGCCGTTTGGCACGGTGCTCCAGTTATCGTTCGGGTATACTCCCGCCCTGGAAGTGTTTTGTTACGCTGTGCCGGTGATAGCACCGGGGGGATTCTCATAAGTTTCCTAAAGTTATGCGTGGGTGTGTGGGTGTGCGTTGAGGATGCTTGCTGTTGTGGGGCAGTGTGCGTGTGATGGAATAAGTGTTCACCACGTGCATCCAACCATCCAGGGTGAGCTCTGAAGGATCCCGAGCCTGTCCCATTCTGCCTGCTTCCTTCACCTCCCGTCAGCGCCGCGATCCCAACGACGGCCATAGCAGCAAGCCGTAAGGGGATGGGTGGCCCTCAGTCTGTGTTCAAACGCCCATCTGAAGTTGTCGGGCCAATTTGTGTTTGTACATGTTGCCAGTTATCCGTTACCTAGATCGTAATTCGAGCACATATCTTGGGTCGCCATTTTTTTCTTCGCCTCGTAGGGCGGCCGCAACCTCCGCTTATCTCCGCCCCGTCAGTCCACCCGCCTCCGTACTCGCGGTGTCTCTGCCGTCCCGCAGTTGCCATCCGGAGCCAGGGGCCATGGACGTGACCCAGCGCATCTGTCCATCTAAGAGGCCACGCCACACGGCGGAGTGGATCTGGCAGGAGCGCCGTCCCAGGCAAGCAGGTCTTGGCGATTCGTGGGGCAGCTTGTCAGGCATTCGGCTCTCCAAGCTCTCTCGGGTCTGCCGGGGCGCGGGTGGATACTCATGCAGCGTTCCTTCCTCCGTTCTGCCCCCCCCCTTGTACAGTCGACCCGCATACAGTGGGGGCGCGCATCAAGAAATTACATATGCTTTTCATCAGGGTACTCTGTGTTTCCCCGCTCCTCGCGCTGCGCGGTGACTTCCCGCGGCCGGTGAAGAAGCTGCTGCGTTCAGGGTGCCCTGGGCTTCCCCCCAGTCGCACCCCTCGCGTGGGTCTTCAGGGCTGGTTTTCTTGCGAGGTTTTCTTGCGGCCGCGTCCGCTCTGCAGGAAGGATGGGCAACCTTCCCAGGGGTACCCTTGCATACTTGCCTCCTCGGCTCATCCTGGGCCACTTCCGTTGGCCGCGCCCCTCTCGAGAAGCTCCGAGGTGGGCGGCCAAGACCCTTGCATCCTTATCGCGCATCCTTATGATACGGGCCGGCTGTATCCTGCCTCTTTTTTGCTCGTCCACTCTCTCCCCCCGGTCACACGGACGAGTGTCTGGCTCAGGGGTTGCTTGCCCAGGACCCACACGGTCGACCGGAGCTTAATAATAAGCGTCCATGGGGTCATTGTTGCGGTTGGGCTTCGGGCTGGAGGGTTCCTCCGAAGGGCTTAGGCGACTCGTCCTCCTCTCTCCTCCTCCTACTCCTCATCCTCCTCTTCCTCCTCCTCCTCCTCCTCTTTCTCCTCCTCCCCCTCCTCCACCATTATTCAATATGAATACTACTCTCCTCCTTCCCCTGATGACGGGTTGGGAGTGTTTGGCCCCCCCCCCCCGCGTATTGTTTTTTTACACAGGATTCCCGGGAGTTTGGTTTTCGCCTGCATTTTTTTTCGAAATGTTGCTCTCGCTGAGGCGCCGGCCTCATTTTCGGGCCCCGCTCGTTCCGAATCGTGCTCCCGCTGTAGCGCTGGCCTCATTTCCGTGCTTCCGCTCGTTCCGAATCTTGTTACCGCTGCAGCGATGGCCTCATTTCCGCGCTTCTGCTCGTTCCGAATCGTGTTCCCGCTGCAGCGCTGGCGTCATTTCCCGTGCCATGCCACGGCATGCAATGCAATGCTAGGTTGCGTTCCGCTGCGCGATGCCATGCCTTCAGCTGAAGCTGTGACATGCAGTGCTTCAGTGCCACGTCGTGCTATGCCATGCTACGCTTTGATCTTCAACGCCATGCTATGCAATGTTCTGTTCGGGGCCGCTGTGCGATGCCATGCTTTGTGTTGCGAAGCTTTGTGATGCAGTTCTTCACTACGCCACGCCACGCCATGCTGTGACATACTACGCTTTGCGGTGCTCTTCTACGCCATGCCATGCCGTGCTCCACAATGCATCGCGTACCTTTTCGGGATCACTGCTCTGCTCGACATCCGACTGTGCGAGTAGAGAGGGGATCTACACGCCATGGTAAGGGATAGGAGGGAGGGGTAGGATGTCAGATATGACGCGCGCGCACCTAGCTTGTCCTTATCCTCCTCCTCCTCCTCCTCCTCCTCCTCCTCCTCCTCCTCGGGTCGCCTACGGCCACGGGGGAAACCGTGCACCTCGGACGTCAGATCTGACAGTTTCTATGCCATAGCGATGTCGATGTCCACTTCTCGCTGGCTTGTGCGAGCATTCTCCGCGCACGCACACGCGCAGCAGAGGTGCTCGAGCTCCTGCACGCGGGCAACCGGCGCCGCACCACGGAGCCCACCGCGATGAACGTCACCTCCTCCCGTTCGCATGCCGTGCTGCAGGCTGGTTGCTTGCGGACGGAGCAGCGGATGAGTGGTTCGATGCAGCAGGGCACGTCGATTTCTGCGCGTGTTATCATTGGGCTCGGTCTGCAAGGAGATTGCTGCCCTATCTTCTGGCGCGCAACGGTCGCGGGCCAAGCCCCCCTCCCCCAGGGGTAACCGCTCAAAGTCTTAGTTTGGGGGCACCCTCCCTTGTCTCTCGGCGGTGAGTAGGACTGGTCTTCAAACCTCTTCTTCAGATGGCCGAGAGAGGCGCATCTGCAAATGGGGGAAGAGAGGGGGGAAAGGTGGAGGAACGGCGGAGACTCCTCCTCCTCCTCCTCCTCCTTTTCCTGCCTCTTCCTCCTCCTGCTTCCCCTCCGCAATCGATGCAGTAGCTGTCGTCGGCGTTGTTGCGCGGAGGGTGCCGCGGGAGAAATAGTCAGCCACTCCCTATTGGTGGGACCCGAGTCCTTCAATATGGCCGCCGAAAAAAATAGTAACCCCCTATGGGGTGGGGCGTTTCTGAAGACCTTTCGGGGTTAACAGCGACGATCGTACGTAGAGAGGGGGGGGCTGGACCGCATGTCGGACCCATCCCAACCGAATGGTACCAATTACAACCGATCTGGCCATTTCTCAACCGGCCAGAAAAGACATTTGCTACCATTTACAACCAGCCGTCTTGAGCCGTCAATCGGATTCCAGTTGTACAGCATTTGAAGACGATTCAGACATCAAATGAACGTCTCAAGAGTACACAGTCTTTCTGGGAGTCAACATACGCGCCCGGGTTGGAGTTGGTACCATTTTATTTGTTTGCCATTTGCAACAACCCTTCCGAACACATATCACCCCTTGACATCAACCGATATTCGACGCAATAGCCCACGTTCACATCACATACCCACGCACCTTTCACAACACAGCACATCCAACACCAGGCTTTCCATCCTCGCTGTCATCGCCCGGTCCTTCCCTCATCCTCCTTTGTTTCCTCCCCCCTCCTCGTTCCTCTTTCCCTCCTCCTTTCCTGCTTCCCTCCTGATGTCCTGCTTCCTCCGTTCCTTCCTCCGCCTCCTCCTCCTCATCTTTCTCGTGCTCCACTCCTCATCTTCCTCCTCTTCTTCTATCCCTTCCTCCTCTTTCTCTAACCGACCACGGGCGATAATAACCCTCCTGGGATAGTGAAGTTCGCGTGTCCCGCTGAGATAATAAAGGATGTCCCCGGGGAAGGTAAGTTAACTATGAGGATGATGCTGTTGATGATGATGATGATGACGATAACGATGACGATGACGATAATGATGACGATGACGATGATGGAGGAGGAGGAGGAGGAGGTTTAACCAGGCGCACGACAGAAGCCTGACTCGAGCGATCTCGAGGCCCGTGGCTACTTGCCCACAGAGGCGCACTACACAAGGATGACTCTCGAAATCTCGAGGCTCGTGGATACTTGCCCGCAGAAGGGCCGCGAACCGTGTGAGGGGTGCGCTATACAAGTAATTCACTTAACTAACTAACTTCAAGGCTCTGCCTGCTCGAAAAACGCATGCGCAATCAAAATCCAATCGGTCCCTAGGGCCCTGCCACACGTTCCTGACTCGGGAACGGCTAGGAAAATGAAACTCCCATGGCCTTGCCGCACGGTCGTAACGTGGGCAACCTGAATTGGTGAGAATCCCACAGCTCTGCCACACGCTCGTGATTGCGGAAGCTGGTGTGGTGAGACCACCATGGCAATGTTCAGCGTTTTTGATGTTGTTGCTAATCAACATGATCTGATAGCAGTTTCGATCCCCGTAATTTTTCCGTGGATTATCAAGTTCGTCCTCCGCGCCTTCCCCACATATAGATCCCTGTGGTCGGGGATAAAAAAATAGAGGGGGTAAAGGGGGGGTACTTTATTATCGCCCGTGGTCGGTTATTGTTCCTCCTCTACCTCGTCCTGTTTCATCCTCCTCTTCTTCCTTCTCCTCCTCCTCCTCCTCCTCCTCCTCGTCCTCTTCCTCCTAATCCCCAAGCTGGTCCCAGGAGGTCGATCATGGCCCCAGATAGCCCCCGACGGACCTCCAAGAGGCTTGATGACAGTCTCAAAATGACCAAAGGCAGCCGAGCATGGCCCAGGTTTATGATGTTCCAAACTACTAGCCTTGATCACCAGGGTCCTTAAGTACGATGGGGACAACATACGCCCAGGTTAGCCTCCGACAGCCTGTAGCCGACCAGCGCTCAAAATAGCTTCCAACAGGCGTTAAGAAATGCTCCGATCGTGACTGGACGGGCTGGTGGGGGCACGCAACACGTCACACAACTATGCGTCTGTTTGAATGTGCGTTCGATAGGGACGTGGGAAAGGTGGCGGCGGCGGCGGAGGGGAAGGCGACTTGTTCGGCCACCCTCGCCCCCCCCATGGGCTCGGAGGCTCCCCGAACCCCCGGGGGCACGAAACGCTTCCATTGGAAGCGTCACACTCGGGGGGTTGGGGGACCCCGCGCCCGCAAGAACGGAGGCGGGGGCCGATTCGGCGGCGGCGGCGGTGGGCAAGGCGATTCATTCGGCCACGCTTTCCCTCCCCGTGGTTTCGGGAGCTCCCCGAACCCAGGAGGGCACGAAACGCTTTCATTGGAAACGTCGCCCTCGGTGGTTGGATGGACCCCGCGCCCGCAGGAAAGGAGGCGGACACCGAACGATTCGGCGGCGGTGGCGGCCCCGGGCAAAGCGACCCGTTCGCCCCCCTCTCCCTCCCCATTCTGGACGCCCGAAATGGGTACGGAAAGAATGGGCACAATGCCCAACAGCAGTTCCTGTTCATTTTGAACAGGACTCGCTGTCCGCGCCGCCGCGGCCTGTGTCCATTCGAGACAGAAGGCCGCCTGCCCAACAGCGGCCGCTGTTGGTTTGGGACAACATTTGTTGTTGGGCACAGTACCCATTTTTTCCGTGCCCATTTCGGGCGTCTAAACCCATGGGTCCGGGGGCTCACCGAGGCCTTGAGGGCACGACACGCTTCCACTGGAAGCGTCGCTCTCGGGAGAGGAGGCCGGGGGCCGACCGCTGCCGCGGCGGAGGGCAGAGTGAAGCGTTCGGGCGCGCTTGCTCTCCCCACGGGTTCGGGAGCGCCCCGAA
Organism: Prorocentrum cordatum; assembly: GCA_963575745.1. NCBI lineage: Eukaryota > Dinophyceae > Prorocentrales > Prorocentraceae > Prorocentrum > Prorocentrum cordatum. The sequence goes on along the minus strand of CAUYUJ010008002.1, from coordinate 1,267,420 downwards.
ACGCCGAGGGCACAAGACCTTCAGGAATCCCAAGGGAAAGGAGCCCCGAGGAACCCGCAGGAATCTGTCAGGCATCCTGCCAGAATGTGTTAGGAATCCTTCGGGGTTCTATGAGAAAGCTTTGCGGAGTCCACAGGAGACCTGGAACATCTTTCAGGAACTTAGGAAACATCAGGACTCCCCAGGAATACCCAGAAATCCTTCACGGATCCTTCAGGAATCCTTTAGGAGTCGTTAGAAATGTTTAGGAATCTTTTGCGAATCTTCAGAAGCCCATGGGGATCCTGCAGAAATCCGTCAGGAGCCTTGATTTAGAAATCTTCCAGGAACCCCAAGGAATTCGCAGGAGTCCTAAAGAATCCGCAGGAATCCCTGGTGAGCCCACAGGAGTGCTTCAGGGATCCCCAGGAATCCTTCAGGATTCCGCAGGAGCTGTTTAAACATCCGAAGGGATCCAGAGGAATCCGTGGAGAAACCTTGCGACATCCGTAAGGCATCGTTGAGAAATCCTCTGGACTCGTCAGGCATCATGAGGAATCCCCAGGAATCCGACGGGATCCTTGAGGAATCTTCCAGAAATCCTCCCGAGAGCTTCTAGGATCTTTTGAGGAAACTTCGGAAATGCGAAGGGACCTTAGCAATTCGCAAGTTTCCTTCAAGTTCCTCTCAGGAGTCTTCAAGGCACCTCCTCAGAGAACCGGCAAGGAGCCTCTACGCAGCCTCTACGGAGTCTCTAAGGAACTTCTGAGGAACCTCTAAGGAACACCAGAAGTTTCCAAAATGGTTGTGATTGGCACCAGTTGGTTGGGATTGGTACCGAAACAGTTGCCATCCGTTTTCGTTGGTTGTGACGTCTCCCATTTTCGGACTGGACCTCCCCCGTTGGTGATACCGCGTCACCCAACCCAATGGCCCCCCATCTGGGCAACGACCCTTTGCATGTTTGAAAACAATCGGGGGCGGACAGACCCCCCCAGCAGTGACACGTCGATTAGTGAATTGTCTGTTTTCGGTCCTCGAGAGGGCGCCGCGGCCGTTATTCTCCAGGCTGCGCCCGCCAGGTTTGGGCCTCAGGTCGTTTTCACTAAACCACGTTTTACTAAAGGGGGGTCTGTCCATCCCCGAAACAATGGACAGACAACATCGTGATCAGATCGATGAAGCAGTGCACACCGATATTTATCGGTCGTCGTGTTCGTCTTCGCTGTTTTGTCGATCGGCGCGAGCCCTCCCCCCCCACCATGGAGCAGATCCTGGCTGGTGTTGGCGCCTACTTCAGGCAGGTGGAGCCTCCCCCGAAGGACGCCTTGTTGCAAACAGTTGCGCTCATTGAGCAGAGGTCCAGGGCCAGACTCTCCCCCTGCCTCCCCCCCTTTCCGCCCAATCTCGTAGCGTTGAATACGAAAACGTTCACATGAAGCACTGCACGTCGATGTTTCTTAGCGTTTTCAGAGGCATCGGTTTGCAAGCTCCGGTCTTCGTGCCAGCGGCGGTGTCCTCGCCGCGAGGGATCGCTCGAGAGCCAGCCAGCCAGCACGCAGGAGCAGCACCGGGGGCGTCTGCGTCTGCGGTGGGTTTGTAGGTTCGCGCGAAGGGACGAACTGGTGCCAGCTCTTTGCGAGAATTCCTTCGGGCGGCGGTGATAAGGCCGCGGGCCTGAGATGGCCCGAGAAGTCCTGAGGAGATTTGGAAAGCCACCGAAGCCGAACAGCATATGCAATACCCCGCCATCCTTTGCTTTATGACGGTGCCCGGGACGCCCCCAGGACCCCAGACAGAAGAACTAATGACACCATCGAATTCAGCACACAAAACGGGAATTGTAACAATTTCCCTGGGGCGCCCCAGAGGCGCCACGAGAAAGCGCAGGTGCTGCCACCGCTGCGCGGCGCCAGTCGAGTGCCCTGCCCGCGAGCCCAGTGTGCGAAAAGGGGATGCCCGTCCAGAGCTCCTGAGGAGTCGTTTCGCCAAGTCGGGCGGATGCTTTGTTCTGCATGGACAAGGGCCCGTGACCAGGAGGCTGAGAGCCTTTCTGTCCAGCCGCTTTGGGTCCCCGGGCCGATTTGTTCCGAGCCTCACCGGAGGAGTTGCTGCACCTGTGTTGTCATGGCTTCGGCCGGCCCACTCACCACAGCAAGCAGTTGAGAGTTCCCACGCCCTCTTCGGTTCAACTCTGTCACCGCTCGGCCCCCTGGAAGTCGTCTTCCCGGATCTGAATCGGATTCTGGTAGAGTTCCGAGAGGATCCCGATAGGATTGGATCTCAGTGGGACGCCATTGTGGGTCTCCCACAGATGAGTCCACCATGGAAGCCTCCCGCTGGATGCTCTTCATTGGACTCCCCAGTATGACCCCCAAAAAACCAAGCGTCCCTCCGCTTCCCCCCTCCCACATGCTCGGGGTGCTAAACTATATCGCTCGGCTGTTCACCACGCCCGCTGAAATTAATTACCTAATTTGACTGTTACTGATAAAACCTGGGGGGGGTGAATTGCTTTCAACGTTGTATTGTCGTCGAGTTTGACGCTACAGCCACAATTGCGGTCGGTTCTTGACACGCCGCTGTAAGGTCAGCGTTTATGCATTCCGCGCTCAAACTCAGGAGTTAAAGGTGGAGGCTGCTCATCAGTCCCACCCTGCTCCACTGGATGCCCTGAGGAACCCGCGGATACCTTGATGTTTATGAGTTCGTCGTGGTATTTTTTGGAACGCAATCGTGTTGTGGAGAGCCTTGCTTTGGGAACACATCGTCTCGGACCTCGGGAAGGCCATTGTTCTGCTGCGGCCGATTGCGATCCGGTTCCCAGTCCGATTCGCCGGTGTCCGCAGCGATCCCGTTCCAGGCGCCGCGGTCACGATATCCCCACCCGGCGCAGGGCCAACTCGCCTGATTCGTGAGATGTTCGCAGCTGGCGGTGGCAGAACAGTTGCCTTCTCGAGGTCTGAGGTCCTCGTTCCCCATGCAGGTGCTCGAGCCCCTTAGGAGGGGGGGGGAGGGCAGGAGGAGGGAGGAGGGAGGAGGGAGGAGGAGGAAGGAGGAGGGAGGAGGAGGGAGGAGGAGGGAGGAGGAGGGAGGAGGGAGGAGGGAGGAGGGAGGAGACAGCAGGCGGCAGCGGCGGTGATCGGACGATGACCGTCCCCGCGCGGCGCGCGTGGCACCACTCTTCCATGGGCCTCCCGCTCCGCTCGCCGCCTCGCCTCCCTCCTCCTGCTCCTGCTCCTCCTCCTCCTGCGCCTGCTCCTCCTCCTCCTGCTCCTCCCCCTCCTCCTCCTCCTCCTCCCCCTCCTCCTCCTCCACCTCCTAGGCGTGCGCGTCCTCTTGAAGTGGGCGGTGTAGTGTTGGGCCCGCAGCGGCGGGAGTCAGGGCGGGCCCCCAGGGGGGAGTTTGCACGCCGATTTTGGAACCAGTAGGCGTTAGGGAGATTGCCCGGACGAGGGTCGGCACCAATCGCTGCACCATTTCTTGGGGCCATGCTGGCGTCCCGCGGGGGGCCGAACGGCCGAACGGCCTCGGAGCGCAGATCATTCGTATTTTCATGTCCCAGTGAATTGTGGAGCAGGAATTGCGTGAGCGGCGTGCTGAAATGACAGTCCCGTAGCCATGAAGGCGTTTCCCAAGCGCATCCTTACGCGCCCGAGACTAATGCCAGAGAGGCAGTGCGTGAGGGGTGCGCCGGGACGAGGCTTTCGCAGCCCCGAGAGTGCATCTCTCAGGAGGAAAAGAAACACACGGACACAATGAATCCTCGATTTCCTCGAAAATATGGGAAACTATGGGAAGTGGGCAGGAAAACAGAAGCCCAGAAAAAATATGGGAAAATAGGGGGGATCATTTTATTTGTGTGTATTTATTGGTGTGTCCCAGGGCCCCTTCACACAAGTGAATCCCACGCTTTCCGATCTGTTTCCACATTCGCTGGAGGTTCGCCTTCCCCCCACTCCCTATATTCTCCCAGATGTTCTTGGGAATCTTAGGAGGCAACTACTGGGAGGTTTTCGTCGGAAAGATTAAGGAGGATTGAGCGCCATTTGGGAGATGTTACGCCGGAGTGGGTCTCGGACGAAGCAGGAGTCAGCCCGACTAAGCGGGATCAAGCGGGAGTAAGCCGGATCAAGCGGGATTCCCTTCAATCTCACGCATGTCTTTTACGTGTCCCAGGAGCTGTCGTGCGCGTGGACCTCGCGTTCGGAGCACGTGTTCCGCTCGTGCCTTTGCGTGCCCCATGAGGGTTTTATACGGCATGGTGCCGGCGGGATCCGCGAAGCCCCCCCTTTGGCCCTTCTTACTCCAGATTTCGTAATAAAAGGGAGGGGGTCTGGACCCTCCAAGACAAGCCATTTCAGACCCCCCCTCGTGGGAGAACCCTCCAAAACATCGTCCCCAGAACACCCCAGGCCCTCCAAGATAGCCTGGAAGAGACCCCCCCCGAAATGAGACCCCCCTCCCTTTATTACGAAATCTGGAGTATGCATGCTTCTCACTCTTCTCCGCTTGGCATCGCTCGGGCGCGTGCATTTTTCCGTCGGCGGGGGCCATCGAGGAGCATCCTTGAGATCACGTGGCGAAGAAGCCACGCACGGAACCGAAAATCGGCACAGGGAATGGACCTCCGAGCGATGGCCAGTCCATTGCATCGTTTCATCAATCTATGTCGACGCCTAGCGTGGCCACAGGGCCCGCAGGGGGCCCCCGCCGAACTCCGCTGGCCCAGACGGCCATTCCACCGCGGGCGTCTGCCCGCGGTGGTCATCACCACTGCGGGGCCGATGGGTGGCGGCAGTTTCCGCGCTGTCCGCTCACAGCGCCGCCCCCCTTCGGGCGTGCGCGTCCTTCGAGATGGGCGCGGTAGGACTGTGCCACCCTCAGAGCATGCACTTGGCGCTGCGCATCCGCGATTAGCGCCAAAGGGTTGAGCAGAGCCAGTGCCAGGATAACATAATGCTGTTCCAAAGCGAGTTGGCATGACAATTCCTCGGCCCCACCCGGAGAGGTGGTCGTACAGCAGCGCGGTCGAGATGGGACGACATTGACAGGGAGCGGGCCTGTGCTTGTGCTTGAATTATGTTGCTTGTTTCGGGCAGCTCGAATGGGACTCCAACAAATTGTTTGCGCATACGCAGCATGCTGTGTTGCATCGTTGAGGCGCCGACGATGCACATGAGCGCTCGATGATGCATACCTCGCCATGGGGAAAGTTGTCTTGAGGGAAGCAGGCCCTCCTTCGCCGTTCTGGGCTTCCCCCGGGCCTCTGCAGGCCCCGGCACTGTCAGAAAGCGGCTCAGGATGAAGATTTCGTCTTGGAGGAAACTCCCCGGATTCAAGGACCCGTTTCTTACGCTGCATCTTCGGGGGACTTGGCATGTCGCC
>CAUYUJ010008002.1:1127053-1257053 GCA_963575745.1 Prorocentrum cordatum | reverse complement strand
TGCGCGTCTTGGGTGCCTCAGGGATCCCCTCGAGGCCTAGTAGCAGTCTCTTGGGAGCCTCTTGGAGGCCCTGTTGGCGCCTCTTGGAGCCGTCTTTTCTCCTCTTGGGGCCCTTTCGGGGCGCTCTTGGGAGCTTTCGGGTCGCTCTTGGAGCCAGCTTGGAAGGCACCGATACAGCATGAAGGGAGCTTCACTTAGCATTGCCCTTTTAGAGTGTCTCAAATCGTCTCTCGGGGCGCTCTTGGAGCGCTCGTGGGCGCTATTGAGGCCGTATTGGGGCTCTCGTGTGCCCCTCTTGGAGCCTTCTTTGGCCATCTTGGAGCCATCCTGAGGCCTCGGAAGGCCATAACGGCGAGACAGCAACCAACATTGATTTGCCTTGGGTTTTGGAAAGCTGTTGACTTCTTGGTGGCCTCCTGGGGAGGCTCCGTGGCCACCTGGAGCCGTTTTGTGGAGCATCTTGGGAGCCATTTTGAGGTACCTTGGGCTATCTTGAGCCATCTTGGAGGTCATCTTGGGCTCTCTGAGGCGTTCTTGGAGCCATCTTGGGCCATCTTTCACGCTCCCCAAGGCGTCGAGGACCCCCCCGTCCCAAGTCCAGTGGAGGGGGGAGGGGGAGGGGTCAAGACATCCTCCTAGATAGCGAGCCGTCTATCTCAATCCCACCCGCCCTCCCAACACAGAAGTGACACCCGAGCCTGAGCATGTTCAGCGCTCGCCTTTGGATGGACAGCTGCTGGGAACCAACGCCGACCCCATGTGCGCGACGCTGGGGCGAGCTGCGCCACGCTTGCCAGGCGCGCCACTCGCGCCAGGCAACCCTGGGGCCCAAGCGTGCCAGGCACGCCTGGTGCGCCAGATGCGCCACATGCTTCGCGTGCGCCAGGTGTGCCGCATGCTCCAGCCGCGCCAGGTGCGCCACGCCCGGGGCACGTGCGGAGTGTGTCCGGGCTGGCCGCGCAGGATGCAGATTTGGCCGCGAGGTGCATGCCGTGCTGCTTTTTGTCAGGGCTCGTCGCCCTGCGCGCAGCAGGCAACATGCTGACACCCCCGCCGTCCCTGTCGAAAACAAGACAACGTGTTCGCGGGCCTCGCGAACACGATCAAGACTTTGCCCCAAAGTGAACGTTGTATTTCTTGGACAGAGATGGTGAGTGGGGGGGTGCGCATCGGGCTGGCCGCGCATGCTCCAAAACATTTGCAGGCAGAGTGCGTTCAGTATTGTTTTTTGATAGATATGGGAGGGGGTGAGCTTGGTGTCCTCATTGCTCCTGGTTGGCTGCCGGTCGCCTGGGGGAGGGGGTGCATATTACGAGGAATTGTGGTTAACCCCTCTTTCCGAAGGGGGGGAAAGGGGGTTGGAAGAGGAACCGCCCTAGACCATCAACGCCCTAACGGGCTGGTGGGAATTGGGCGTCTGATTTAAAACAAGGTGAGACGTTTGGGCACAGATTTATCAGCATGGTGAATTTCAGGCAGTGACGACATCGGTCAACCACGGACGGGAGAGATTCCCCGTGTTTGCAGGGACCCTTCTTGAGCATTGAGCGCTGTGCGCAGTAACCATAATCAATTCAGGAGTTTGAGAATTTTCACCCCGACGGAGACCCAGCCGTCATTGTTTCCGTCCCGTTCAATGGACGAGTGATTCGACCGGTCTTCTGCTGCTGGGTGCAGTCGAGCAAACAGCTCTTCCGTCTTCAGTGGGACACGCTGTGACGCTGGTACACTGGCGTCTTGCCAGACCTGAGTTCGGTCTGGCGACATCGGACATAATGGGCGACAGGGATCATGAGCTCCACGTTTTCGCATTTGGTGTCCTCCAAGAGAAACAAGTAACGTGCGCCGACTTAGGCATGTGGAAGCAGATGAAGGCTGCTGCCAGTGCCACAAGAGATGATCAACGATCGTCGGCCTCACTTCTTTTGCATTGGAATCTAGGTACAACGCATGTAGCGTCCTTCTGGCAAGAAGACAAAATGTTGCACGATCGACTTAGGCGAATGTGTGCAGCAGACTATGCGGGGCGAGCATGGGGTGAACAGGAAATGGGCGTGGGATACGGAAATAATGGGTACAGTGCTGTTTTTAATACATGCTCCGCGTGCGGATCACGTATTAAAAATGCAAGGCTTTAGTATGCACAAACAACGATCAGTTCATGCAGAAATTTATTCATGTTTTAACCATGTATTAGAAATCCTATGTTATTATATAAAGCAATCCTAGGTATCAAAAACTGCCCTGTAAGCCCAAGGCTCGGAGGGTACGCTCGCCACGCAGTGCCTGAGACTCGGCGGCGAGCGAGCGGGGGAAGCGAGAAGGAGAAGGCCTTCTCAGCAGGCGGGACGTCTCAGGAGCCCTCGCGCCTTCTGAAAAGTGTGATGTGTCTTCGGGGAAGGCTTGGAAGACTTCTGAGCAGGCTGGGGGACTTCCGAGGCTTCTGAGACCACCCCTTTCCCACTTCCCCCCCCGTGCTTGCCGCCAACTGATGGTCGGGCGTTGGGCAATGGGTCATGAACGGTGGGGGGGGTCGAGAGAAACGTGCACCCTCCGTGCCCCTTTTGGGCTCCAGGGGGCCCCATTAGGGCCCCCTTCGCGTACAAAAGGTGCACCTCTTTTCATCCCACCTTTCTCGCAACCCGATTAGTCGCCGCTCAGGATGGTCAGGCGTTGAGGGATGGGGAGGCGATGGATGTCGGAGGAGGAAACGGTATCCATACCGCTGCCATTTCATCGTTTTCGTCTTTGGGGGGGGCGCCTGGGAGGCCCTCGTCGCCACCGTCGGATTCGCACCCTGGGAGAGGTCCGGGGAGTAGCGGTATCGGTACCTTGTGGCTTCCGCGGGTGGGGGGGCGATAATCGGGGGGGGTGAAGAAAGGTGCATTACAATCAAGACGCCGAAATAAGGAACTGGGTTCGGACGGGGCTCGATGTTTCTTGAGTTCCTCCATTGTTGTTCCTCTTGCCCTCCTGGGGCACGGAGGCGCTTACAGGGCCAAGACGGGGCTTCATTCCTTAGCGTTCCTTCTTTCAGCGGCCCGACTGCATTCGTTCCCGAAAGAGCCACTGAATGGGGTCCCCTGGGGCCCATAAGCAGCACAGAATTTACACCTTTCTTCACCCCCACCCAATCTATCGCACACGCATTAGTCGACGCCCAGGATGGTCGGGCGTTGAGGAGGGGGGGCGATGAATGTCGGAGGAGGAACCTTTCCTCGTTTCCCCCATTTTGGGGCCTCCTGGGAGGCCCTCGTCGCCACCGCCGCATTCGCCTCGAAGTTCTGGTCCAAAGTCTCTCTGGGAGAGGTCTGGGGAGTAGCGGTATCGGTCACTTTTGGTTTTCTTGAGTGGGAGGACGATGCGATGAGGGGTGAAGAAAGGTGCATGTTGGTGCCCGAGAGTGGCCTTGAACATGGAGTTCCCTGGGACCCAAAAGGAGCACGGAAGGTTCACGGTTTTGCACCTCCCCGATTCATCGCTCCCCGTTGAGCAACGCCCGAGATAGGGTCAGGCGGTTGGTGCGTGCGAGTTGTCCCCACAGATGCCGCCGCTGAAAGTAGTGCCTGGGTTGCCAGGTTGCTCAGCATTAGCCGAGCTTACAACAGGAGCGCAAGGTTTGGATGGAGTGGGTCATGAGGGCCCCTCGAACATCCGAGGCAGCATGCGAACATGCAGGCATGACTGATCCTGGACGCTTCGCGCGTCCCCACCAGCCCATCTGGATATGGTCCGCAAGAGGTTGGCGTGAGAAGGATTGTGGAAAGCAGGGTGAAGCCGCGCAGGGAGACACTCGTCAAAGCGATGCTAGATGAAGCTCGCCGAAGCTTGTTCAGTTTGTTTCGCCTCTTGGGGCCTCGCCAGAGGCCTCTTCGGGCGTCGCTTGGAGGGTTATGTGCACCTCTTGGGGCATCTTGCCGGCACCCGGCGCCACCGCCTGGGCCCGCGTGTGGCCGCCCCCTTCGGAGACCACGCACGCGCAGCTTCCTTTTTGTCCAGGTCGGGCATCGTGGAGAGAGATGCAGGATTGGGAGGGTGTTTGGCCGCCCGCGGATGGCCCTGGGGCGCCCGGCAGCTTTCTTTGGGTCGTCATGGCGCCACTGCTGGGTCCCGTTGCTTCCTGTGCGTGCTGCACGTCTTCGGGGACGCCAGGGCTGGTGCCCCTCGGCCGTCGAAGGCGCCGCGTGGGAGCCAGGGGTGGCGATGCGCGTGAATAGTCGGGTGCTGCTCGGAGGAGCGTGCTCTCGAAGTAGGATTACGTCGGGCCTGGTCTCTACAGGAGGAATATTCAAAAATATTTTAAAGCAATAGTATGGGCAGGGTGTTTCGACCATTTTTGAGCATTTTGGGGCATTTCTGGTGTATATTTACTTTGTCGTTCAAGATCCGCCTGTAGGAGGACACGCCCAACCTAAAAGTAGGAGTGAGGTTCTCGTGCGCCTGTCGCCCCCGGAGCTGCAGGCACCCAGGCAGGCGGCACGACAGCATGAAGCGCGCACGTGCCGGATGGATCAGCGGCATATTGTTTGCCACAGGTGGTCGGTTTTGTTTGCGTTGTTTTGCCGATCGGCGCGGGCCCTCGCCCCCCCCCCCCCCCTGGAGTAGATCTTGGCTCTTTTAGGCGTCTGTTTCAGGCAGGGGGAGTCCCTCCCCCATAGGACGCACGGTTGCAAACAGTCGCAGTAATCAGAGGTCCAGAGCCAGATTCCCCCCCTTCCGCCCAATGTCGAAACGCCGAATACAAAAACGCTCACCAGGACAGGGTGCGATCGGTGCTTGCCGTGGAGACCCATGCCAAGAAGCACCCTGCTTACCTCCAGGGTGCCCTAGGTTTCCTGCCACGGAGAGCGTTGCGTTCCCACACCAAGCATCGATGGACGTCCTGGGGTCTCAGGGTTGGGCTTCTTGTGGAGGGTTCCTTGCGGACAAGCCTCCGCTGTATGATGGGGAGGTGCATTCAAGGACGCCCCATGACGAGGGCACCGCTAGTGAATTGCGGTCGCAGGTCCGTGCCCCCCCCGCCGTGCAGGGCGCCAACATCAACCGCTCCCTGCTGGCCCTCGGCAACTGCATCAGCGCCCTCGCATCTGGCTCCTGCTCCGCTGGGGCCGGACTCTGGGCTGCGTACCCTTCTGTCATCGAGAACACAAGAAACCCTAAGCCTGCGAACAAGATCAAGACGTGGTCAAACGACGCGAAGATCGGGACAAAATCGGATCGGGATAATTCGAAATCTCTGAGAATCGGCGGGTTTGGAGGATGTGTTGGGCGCCGCGGCCGCTCCAGAGCGTTCCGGAACGCTCTGAGAGCGCTCTGGAACGCTCTGGAGCGATTTATCCCGATCCTAGCCCTGTGTTACGTGGCCTCTTTTTGGGCCCCGTCCTCGAATTGGGGGTAATAAGTTTGGGCGGTGTGGTTCAATACATTTGCAGAAAAGACCCCCTGTCCCTACTGTCCCTGGCCCTCCTAAATTAGGTCCCCTCCCAAAGGGTTAGGACCCTTTCTTGGGGAATCATTCCCGATCGCGATTTCTGAGTGCGCATACGGTAGAGTCATGCGGCGGTGGCGCGCCAGCGACGCCGGCGAAGGCGTTCGAGGTTGTATTCCACATGACAGAGCGACGCGGAAGCACCGGGAGGCAGGGTAGCGCCACAGTACGCGACGGAATTCAGCTGGGTTGCGATCGATTCAGGGTTGAACGATTGACGCTGTGACAAACACCTTTCTGCGCGTCGACGCCGCGCCGACCTACCGCAGTGCGGCGTGAGCCCTCAGCCCAAAATTCTGTGTGGAGCACGCTCCCCGATCTTTCGAGCCGAATGCCGCGGCTTCTGGTTGTGGCAGATGCATCCCAGCGTTTTCCGATGTCTGGAAGCCCCTCTAGTGAAAAACAATTGGAAGGCTGTATGTGCAGTCGCGATGCGCTCGTAGCGTTTCCATTCTGCTCAGGTGAACTGCACATTGATGGTGTGGCTTAGGAGTCTGGGCAGCAGGTGCTTTATCGTTTGGTCGTGGCGTCCTGCCGTAACAGTCTCCATGAAGGGTGGCATGAGTGTAGTAGAGTTATTTGACAAAATGTGTCCGAGGGCAGAGCCATCAACATCTTTTCAAACGGTCGTCCGATGATTTCCGAGAAGCGGCGCAATGTTCTTCTGGAGTGCGCCAGTTGGATTCAGCGCTCGCTGATTCTGCCACCTTGAAGCGAGTACCGCTTCGTGGTAATACTAGTGTGATCGTAATACCTCCCTGCGTCCAAGTGTGAAGCAATGCTATGTGATCCCAGGAACTTGCAATCACAGTTGACACCATTCTGCCAGCCTGCTGAAGGAGTGAGAGCTTGTGAAGAATGGAAGTTCTCTTGCGGTGTTCGGCCAAACCAGTCACCATGCGCGGATTGTGGCTTCGATTTTTTTTCCTGGAAAGGGCGCCAGCCCAGGATTCTTTTTTTGTTGGCTTTACCCCGAGGGGCGACTTGAGGAGGATGGGCGGAATTACTTTCAATAGATGACAACGTGAAGGCTCTGTTTTTGATGGTAAAATGCGTCCTGGCGAATGTGCCCCTATCTCGGACCCTCGATCAATACCAGGGTCCGCAGACACACGTCTGCCCTCGTGAAAAACTTGGTGCGGAGTGTTTTGCGCGGAATCCACGATACAACACGAGGTATGGAGGCCCTAAAACTTTACAGCAGTCATTCAAAAGTTGACTTGTTGCGTGCCCGCTCGAGGACGGCGCGTCCCGCGCGCATGAGTTCCGAGGATGTCTCGAGCCCCGCGCTAGTAGTGCAGAAGGAAGGTATGTTTTTTTGCGTGTCTGCTCGAGGAGGGCGCACCCTGCGGGGCCGAATCTATGGGGACGTCTCGGGCGAAACGCTTCTTTTGCAGCACTCGAGAGGCCCGGGCGCCCCAGGGGCGTGGCCCTGGGGAGCGCGGATGCCGAGCACTTTACGAGGGATCCTGGCCCTGCACGGGCGCGGCGTGATCGATGAGGGATCCTGGCCCTGGGAGCGCGGGCGCGCGGCACAGCGCAGAGGAGCACAACACAGCCTCTGGCACAGTAGCATCATCAATGATACCTGGAACGTTCCCTGGCGCCTCCCCTGGGCACGTCGCGCGACGCGTTCCCTGGCACGTCCCCTGGTACGTCCCCTGGCACGTCCGCTGGCACGTCCGCTGGCACGTTCCGTGGCGCGTTCCCCCTGGCACGTCCCGTGGCGCGTCCCCTTGGCACATCGCGCGGCGAGTCCCCTGGCACGTCCTCTGGGACGTCCATTGGCGCGTCCCGTGTTGCGTCCCTTGGCATGTCACTGCGCGGCGCGGCACAGCGCGGAGAAGCACAGCACAGCCCCTGGCACAGTAGCATCACCGTTGATACCCGGCACTTTCCCTGGCGCGTCCCCTGGTACGTCCCCTGGCACGTCCGCTGGCACGTCCGCTGGCACGTTCCGTGGCGCGTCCCCCCTGGCACGTTCTGTGGTACGTCCCGTGGCGCGTTCCCCTGGCACATCGGGCGGCGCGTTGGCACGTCCCCTGGTACGTCCACTGGCGTTCAGTAGCGCGTCCCCGTGCACGCCACTGCGTGGCGCGGCACAGCGCAGGGCAGTACGACACAGCCCCTAGCACAGCGTCATCACCAATGATATCTTCAGCATTGCCGCTGCTCATCGCCCAACTGAGGTGCTTGGAAGCGTTCCATTCCTCGCTGTTCCAGATCTTTTTCCGGGTTCGTGGGTCGATCATGTGTTGGGAGGGTCTCATGGAGGAGCCTCTTGGAGGGGTCTTGGGGGCATCTGGGGGCTTTTTGGGACCTCTTGGGAGCCTCTGGGGAGCCTATCGGAGATCTCTTGGATCGTCCTTGGGGTCCTCGGGGGCCTCTGGTGGGCTCTTGGGGCCAATTTCGGGGGAAAAGCTTGAAATGTAGTTCGTATTCCCCTTCGTTGGCGCCTCTTCGTGCTGTCATGGGCCGTCTTGAGGGCTCCTGGGGCCGTCTTGGAGGTTTCTTGGGTTGTTTGGGGGCCCTCTTGGAGGCCTCTTGGGCCGTGCTGGGCCTCGTAGGCTGTCTGGGAGCGTCGGGAAGCCGACAGTGCGACAACGCACACCATCTTTTGAAAACCTTGGAAAAGGCATGACTGTTGCTTTTCGGGGCCCTTCCTGTCGTGGTCTTCGAGGCCTCCTGGGGGTCTTGAAGGCGTCTTGGGCCGTCTGGAGGCCACGTACGGCGTCTTGGAGTGATGGTTCGGCGACTCGGAGCAATCTTGGACCGTCTTGGGTGCCTCTTGGAGGCCATGAGAACATGTGAGCTCCAGAGACGCCAGGGATGCGTCGAGGAGCCTAGGGACGGCCCCCCCCCTCCTTCACCTTGATTATGGGCTCCCTGGACGGGGGAAAGTGCCACGTGCAGAGGGGGGTGGGGGCAGGGGGGAGGGCTTCTTAGAAGGACCCCTGCCTCTTAGAAGGCGCGGGCATTATCTATTTTGATGTTTCAATACATGAGATCTCTGGGTTTTACATAACACCGGAGAAAAGCTCCAATCAAAGGATGGTTTCATGAATCGTGGGATCGATGAAGAGATCGATAAGGAGATCGACCGGGGACCCGGGAGCCCGGGACCCACCGACATCGGAACGGAGCCAATAACCAGGAACCCCGTGAACCCGGAACCGGGAACCCGGGAACCCAGCCAGCCACCAAAATCGGTGGAAATTTTCGCCAAAGTTTTCAATATCCGCTAGGACCCCTTCAGTGCAAGCATTGATTGGGGAAATGCTAAGAATTTTGGAGCCTCGGAGTTTGGGAGGCGGCCTGGGACAGTCGCCAAATTCCTGCGACATTCGCGCGGGAGTGCCCAAGCAAGCAGTGATTCGGGAACCGATGGATCGAGGCCACTTGTTATATGTTGCGGTCCTTCTTTTGCTAGTCTGCGTCTTTGCTCCTTCACCTACTGGTCTGCTCGAAGTCGACGAAGGCTCCAGGAGCAAGGTGCGGTCTTGCTTGCTCAGGAGGCTTAGGCGAAGTCGATAGCGCCGTGACAAATGGACCATTGTGCCTGAACATTGTGCCAAACTCGAGGAAGATAGCCACGTGCCAGTGGCAATGCTCAGGCTCCCCATCCCTGCCTTGCGGGCTCTCATTGCTTCTCCTCAGCTTCCCTTCCCTGCATCGGTTCGGCCTTCGTGCCCTACCGTGACTCGAAGCTCACCAGACTGCTGAAGGATTCACTTGGTGGCAACTGCAGGAGTCCGCCAAGCCTCGTTCGCTCTCTTCTGCAACATCCGCCCGCCACGATTGGTTTGGGTCGGCCTGAGGAGCCTGGCCGTGCCTCGACAGCACCTCCTGGCGCGGGCCGTGTAGAGTGGAGGGTTTCTCCAAAGGGCTTAGGAGACCCCTCCTTCTCCTCGCTCCTCCATCCCCTCCCCCTCGTCCTCCTCTTCCTCCTCCTCCTCCTGCTTCTCCCCTCCTCCTCTTCTCCTCCTCCCTCCTCCCTCCTCCTCCTCCTCCTCCTCCTCCTCCTCCTCCTCCTCCTCCTCCTCCTCCTCCTTCGTCTCCTCCTCCTCCTCCTTCTCCTCTTCATCGGGTCGCCTGCGCCCCCAGGGGAAACCGTGCAGGCTGCTCAAGCCTGGCGAGGCCAGACACAGACAACTCCATGTCGAATTTGGCGTTGCCAGCCAACTTCTCCCGGAAAGCGAGAACGACGACGACGACGCAAGAGCCTTTCTGTTTCTTCGGCGGCGAGGCAGAGAAAGTCCGCTCCTGCGTGTGGCTACTCGGGGCAGCCGAAAGGCGCACTGTCCTGCGTGCGAGAGGGAGACGCAAGCCACACAGGTTAGCCGCGAGTTCGTCGCCAGGCATCTGATCGCATACAGTCGGGGCCCTGAAGAAGGAACCCTTTTCGTTGGGAAGGGGCTCCGTGTTCCTTGATTGCTTCACAGTTTGCCTTGGGTTTTCCTTTCGACTTCGACGGGAAATCGAAGTTCAACTTGTGGGGTAAAGGGGCCTCGTTCCTTATTTAGGGTTCCTTGGGTCAACGCTCCGACTGTATTTTTCATTTCGAGGCACACTGTCACAGACGTGGCGCCGAGATGGGCGTCCACGGATGGACGACCGAATGCCAGTAGCCGCGCACATGCCAAGCACGATTGGCTCTTGGCATCGCTCGGACGTGTACATTTTTTTTCGGCGAGGACCATCGAGGAGCATCCTTGATCATTTGGCGAAAAAGCCACGCACGAAACCGAAACAAAAACAGGAAATGGACGTCCGAGCGATGGCCAGGGTTTGTGAAACCCCAGCACGACTAGCCACCGAGGCCTGCGACCCGCACCACCGTCCGTGGGCGAGGACCGTGTCCGCATCTGCGGCCTCGCGGGCCGGATTCCTGGACCGCCTTCCGAGGCCAGGCCTCGGCCAGGGCCAGCGCGAGAAGCGTTGGAGGCTGTTTTTGTTTTAGGGTCGGGCGATCAGCCCGGGTCATCGGGCTTGCCCCCCCTCCCCCCCCTCCCCCAGGATAACCTAACCTTGCCGCTTGTGCAGGTACGAGGCTTTTTGTTCGTGGATGCCCCGCGCGGAGCGTATCCGTACGACCTTGCATCCGCGGGATCGCGCCCTGGAATTCAGACCGCGAAGGTGCGGACGGATACTCGTGAATTCGTGACGCGCCCCCACCTCTCTGAGCCCCTGGGCACGAGCTGCCCAGACTGCCCCCCCACCACATACACACGAACACTCACAAACACCAACACAAACCCACACAACCACAACCGCAAACACATACACAAGCAGAGCACAAGCACACAAACGCAAACACAAGCACTATGACAAGCACAAACACAATCACACATGCAAACACACAAACAAAGACAATGACACTTCCATACACAGACACGCACACACAGAACACACGCAGACACGCACGCAAGTACACGCACACACACAACACTCAACACGCAACATGCACACTCACACATACACACTCGCACACACACACATACATTTCCACGTACACGCAGACACTGACCAAGACACACACATACACACGTACATGTACACACATATTAATGTGGAGCGGGCCCCAGCTTTGTTGGCTGATCGGGACAAGCGCGAGGTCATGATCATGATGCGTTCCAGGAGTTTCTCATGTCTCGCACTGGTCGCAGAAACGAGGGCCGCTGGGAAGTCTGCAAATCTCGGAACGTATCTTGAGCCAACCTGGTGATGACATCGTCCTCGTCCTGCGATCGTCCAGAGCTGGCGCTGGTGCCGCCTGGGCTCCAGTCCCAGGGGCAGCCAGGGCGCCTGTCGTTCCCAGAGGCCCGGAGCTGGTGCTTCCGGAGTCCAGGGCCTCGTGAGAGGAGCCGACGGGCTGGAGGCAAGGCAAGGCAAGGCAAGGCAAGGCAAGGCAAGGCAAGGCAAGGCAAGGCAAGGCAGGGGGGGAGGGGGGGTCGGTCCTCTAATAGCTCGGCGGGGGCGCCGGAGCGCCGAAACTCAGATGTCGTAGTGCACGATGGCTTCAGAATCCAGAATTCGAGTCATTGATTTCATGGAACCAGTCTTTCCCATCAGAGTGACAATGGAACGTTACGCAAATAGCACATATGCCTCACATGAGTTTATGCGACTACTGGAGGGGGATGATGCGGAGGTGGAAGAGGAGGTGGTAGAGCATGGTCACTCTTTGCCAGGGGTTCACGGGAGCATTTGTTCGCCCGCATTGCCGTTTGCATTTTCCCTTCTGCTGTGCCGCCCCTTGGATTTTCAGCGATTTCCCAGAATCCTTGGATTGTTTGCTACCGAGACATGAGACCAAGGTTGAGACCTTTACCCACGGAGTAGATGCGCGCGAGTGGGTGTGTGTAAGTGTGTGTGTGTGTGTAGTAAGTAAGTAAGTCAGTAAGTAAGTAAGTCAGTAAGAAAGTAAGTACGTAAGTAAGTAAGTAAGTGTGCGTGTGCGTGTGTGCGAAATTGTGCATGTGTGTGCGGGCATACGAGTGTGCGCGCGCTGCAGGAAGGCAATGATGATTCGGCAGTTGCATTGCGTATTATTGATCGCGCCATGTTCTGGCTGTTGAGGCGGTTATGCGGTGTGTTGTTTGTGAAGGTGGCGAGACAGTCTGTTAGTCGATGCGGTTAAGCAATGCGGCCGCTTAATTTGCAAGCTGTCGCGATCAAGGACGTTCAAGGTACTGCTGCTTGCACTTCGTACCTAATGTCTCACACGTGTGCACTTATTCTTCGCACGCGGCGGCACATGTCCCTGGACGGTTGCATCTGGCATAGCAGTCCCGCCTGCTTCCCTCGCGGCCCAAGCAACGGTTCGTGGCACGGATTTTCCGAAGCATGCGGGTTCGACACGTGTGTTGCTACAAGACGCGTGCGTGCGCGTGTGCGCCCCCCCCTGGATGTGGGCCGCACCGTGCCCGCGAAGGAGGAGGAGGAGGAAGAGTGGGAGGAAGAGGAGGAGGAGGAGGAGGAGGAGGAGGAGGAGGAGCAGGAGGAGGAGGAAGGGGAGGAAGGGGAGGAGGAGGAGGAGGAGGAGGAAGAGGAAGAGGAAGAGGAGGAGGAGGAGGATCAGGAGGAGGAGGCGGAAGGGGGAGGAGCCCGCCCCGGCCTGCGCCCTGCTGCGTTTTTCTGCTGCCAGGTTCCCTGCCTCGGTCGAGCCTTAAATCGGACGCGTCCTCTACAGAAGGAGTATTCAAAAATAATAAAAGAGTAGTGCGGGGACGATCTGTCTAGTCTTTTTGAGCATTCTTTGAATCTGTTTTGGCTATCTTCCATTTTTTCGCCAAAAAATCTGCCTGTGGGGGGACCTGCCCGACCTGAGTCGAGCCTGCGCCCACCTCGGGGTTGCAGTGGATGGCGATGGCCGCCTCGGCGGGCAGCCTCCCTCGGTGCCCGCCGACGGGGGCGGCCGTGACGCCAAGCGTCACCAGGCATGGTGCTGCCCAGCATGAAGTCGGGCCTGTCCCTCCAAAGGAGGAGCATTCATCGGCACGAACGAACGGGTACGGTAGGTTTGCGTCGTGTCGACCAGCGGCGACCCCAGCGCGGGCGTTCAAGGTTGAACGCCGCCGGCGACCCAGAATCGATCGATGTTGAACGATCGGACGGTGCGGCAGCGGCTGATCGTTCAAGGTTGAACGATCCCTGCGGTGTCAAAAACCAACGCTGGGGTCGGCACGACACGAACCTGCCGTACGGAAAGAGTGGGTACAATGCCCAACAGCAGTTCCTGTTCATTTTGAACAGGCCTCGCTGTCCGCGCCGCCGCGGCCTGTGCCCATTTGAGACAGAAGGCCGCCTGCCCAACAGTGGCCGCTGTTGGTGTGGACAACATTTGTTGTTTGGCATTGTGCTCAGTCTTCCCGTGCCCATTTCGGGCGTCCAAATACGGCAGGAGTATTCAAAAATAGTAAAAGATAGTCTGGTGACGATGTTTCGATTATTTGTTTGGCTGTTTTCGGTGTTTTCGATTTTGTTTTATTATTCGTCCAACATCCGCCTGTAGGGGGACATGCCCGACCTGAGCCTATCAGGTGGTGCCGTGCAGTTTGCACCCAAACAGGTCGCATTCCACCGGCTGTGCCTAGTAGATAACAAACAAGTCTACGTATCGCGCCCGCAGCAGTTGCATTCCGCACCGTCAGATGTATTGTCATTGATTGTGCTCCGCGAGAAAAGTCTCGAACTTTGCAAGGGGTGTCGCCCAGGGAGACGCCGAAACCTCAGCCGTTTGCGTGTTCCAGGGTGCCCAAACGTTGAGCGCACATAATGTGGAGAAGGTAGGAATGATCGTTCGGGCGTTGGGCGTTGTGCGGGTTTGCAGGTGTTGTGAATTCGAGTCGGTTGTCCAGCTGATGATTTGAACTGTTCGATTAGTTGGAGCAGGACCGCTCCTTAGTCGGTTTGTCTTTTGCCCAGCAGCTGCGAAATCGTGAAGTTGCCAAATGGCTGGCCCGCACAGCTTGGTGGCCTTGTAAGGGGGCCCGTGGATGTGCAACGCAACGTTTGGCTGCAGCGTCTCGGAGCCAGAATCGGCTGTCCTGGCGGCGCCCCAGGCGGATATACAACAGGCCCCAGGGGGGTGATGACCAGGGTGGCATGGATCGCATGGCAGGGCCATGGTAACTCTCTGGAGTTCATGGCCCCTTCCTGTTATTTCAACGCTCCTCCCCTGGCCCACCAGCTCGTCCGCACACGTTCCTCGGGGCACGACTTGCGAACCCCCCTCTTGAACGCCCTCCTGAGGAACGCCCCTGGCAGTTGGGAGTCGCAAGTTGGGATCCCAACATCCCCTTTTAAATACCCTCGGCGCATCTTCCTCGCCCATCATGGTTATATGTTCTCTTGGCGTCGTGGTATTCATCCTCCGCTCTAGCATGTTCTCAGCATGTGGTGTTACCGCTACCTCCAGCAGTCGATGTACCCCCTTGCTCGTTCAATACATTTCCCAAACATCAGGACAGTCATGGTGGCGAACGTGTCTCCGAACCACGTGAGCTACGAGGATTTGCATCTCCGCTCTGCGTGGGTAGAGAGAATCATGCCCCTGCTGCCGACAACAGGCCGAACGTTTCTAGTGGCTTGTGGAGAGACGTGACGCAGATTGGCGTCACATCCTTTGGTTTGATGCAAATGCACCTTTTGTCTCGTTGGAGGACCCATGTATTCTTCCACCGAGTCCACTTCCCCCCCATATCGAGTGCGCGGGTAAACCGAAGTGGTTGAGCCCGCGCGCGTGGTGCGGAGTTGCAGGCGCGTGGGAGTTGTTCATTCCTATTGCACTAGCATGGGCTAGCTCCACCTGCATTCGGTTGACCCCACCGCTTGATTAGTGAATTTGGAATATGTCGCATCCCGGTGCGATTCCGACCCTGGTTGGCCAGCCAATGTTTGTTTCATCATCGTTGGTTGCCTTTTCTCGTTGGGCGCCTGATCGGCTCGAATTCCCAGGACACCCTGAACACGCTGAAGTATGCGAATCGCGCCAAGAACATCAGGGTGAGCGCTCAGCAGAACATCGTCGAGCCGGAGACGCCGCCTCCTCCTCCTTCTCCTCCCCTTCCTCCCCCCCTTCCTCCTCCTCCCCCTCCTCCTCCTCCTCCGCCTCCTCCTCCTCCGCCCTTCAAGTGTGCGTCCACCTCCTTTTCCTCCTCCTCCCCTTTCCCCCCTCCTCCTCCTGCTCCTCCTCCTCCTCCTTCGCCTCTTCCTCCCCACTCCTCCTTCCTCCTCCTCCTCCTCCTCCTCTTCCTCCTCCTCCTCCCCACATCTCCTCTCCTCCTCCTCCCCCACTTCCCCCATCCTCCTTCCCCCCCTCTTCCCCCTCCTCCTTCCCCTCCTCCCCTTACTCCTCCTCCTCTTCCCCTTCTCCCAGCAAGAGCGCGTCCACGCTTGCTGTCTGGGGCCACGCGTGAGTGCAGTGTCGGCACGGTCTCCCTCTCTCTCTCTCTCTCTCTGGTCTGGAAAGATGCTCTCGAGTCCCCGTCTGGGCATCCTATCCCCAGCTGTCGCAGGCCTCTCGTCGGAGTTCCACTCTGCGTTCGCTCTCACCGCGTTCACTGCACTGGTCTCTCTTCACCTCTCTATCTCTATATCTCTCTCTCTCTCTCATTTTCTGTTTCTCTCTCTCTCTCTATTCCCCCCGTGTTGACGCAGTAGTGTCTCTAGCGTTGTCAATACACTTAGATGTAAAGCTTCTTGCATGTCGTCGGCGGAGTTCACTCGAGCAGTCGGCGTACACTATGCGCACCTCTCCAGCGAAATCGCATTTTGAGACCAGAGGCGCCGCAAGTCCACCATCTTCAGTTGCAGATGACGTCCGTCTGTTGTCGAATAAGTTGGCAGTCCTGGAGGGCCTCTAGGCTTTCACTCTGATCCCTTGGAAGTTTTTGTGGGTTCCATCGGCGCTTCCTGGGGTCTTTTCGTTGACTGCTGGGTGCCTCTTGAGGAAATGATGAATCATCTTGGCGGCCTTGGGCCTTAGTGGCCTTCATGGGTCGCCTATGAAGCCTTCGAGTTCGTTGGAGAGCCCCGGGGAGGCGTCGGACTGCTCAGGCAGCCTCGGGATGGTAGGAGGGGAGCGGTGCATGTAGGGAAGTGCGTCGAGGGGGGGATGGGGACATTGAAGTCTTACAGGAACCCTACCAGACAGCACAATGGCACTCAAACACGCCCACACCGTGCATTCAAGGTGGCTGATGTTTCCATTGTGGGTGCCTTCCGCCACGCGTTGAGAGGATACATAATGCTCTGCATTGCCACTTCCTCACACCGTACAATCACATTGCTGTGATTATATATACGTTAGTAGGCGCGTCAAGGTAAAACGAGGACGAACAAGGGGTCAGTCATTACCATGATACGCCAGTTCGACATTGTCCCCTGGGGAAGCGGAGAGGGGATACTATCTTGATTGTTCCGTGGTCCTACCGTAATAGTAAGATTCGCACGTCGCAGGGGCCATTTTCGGTCGTTCGAGTCATGTAACGTGGTTGACAAACGTGCCCATTGGTTCGATGCCTCATTGTTGACCTCAGAGGCCTTCCAGACCGCAACACCACAATTGGTGTTCACACGGCTCCCAGTGCAGCCTTGCAGATGGATGTTGTGGGTCAGCCCAGGGAGGAGGATTGATGAGTTGCATGTTAATGTTCCAGGTTTTGCCGTACCGCATTCTCCCTCTGGCTTAGATGTTCGCCCTCTCCAATATTTACCCTCCCCACCCTCCCTCATTCCCAGGGTCGTGTAGCCCTCTTCACCCGTGTTCCCCTTAATTTGATGACGGCAGGACGCCCACGTGAGCCAATACGAAAAGGCCATCGCGGACCTCAGAAGTGAGGCGTGCGAGCGGCGCTTCAGTGTTGATTTCTGGCGTTGCCAGTGTCTTCTGCTGTTCGAAGTCATGCGAGAGGGTGATGGAACATGTGAGATTTCGCCCCGTGTCGTTGGTGTCCGCTCGCGAATGCGGTTCTGCTCGTGAGTACATGTTCGAAGTATTGACAACGTGTATGATTTTATTGGCTTGCGCCCCATCCGCCGACCCCTTGTATTTGTGTGTGCGTGTGTGTGTGTGTATGTGTGTGAGTGTGTGTGTGTGTGTGCGTGCGTGCGTGCGTGTGTGTGTGTGTGTGTGTGTGTGCGTGCGTGCGTGCGTGCGTGCGTGCGTGTGTGTGTGTGTGTGTGTGTGTCTGTGTGTGTGTGTGCGTGCGTGCGTGTGTGTGTGTGTGTGTGTGTGTGAGTGAGTGAGTGTGTGTGTGTGTGTGTGCGTGTGCGTGTGCAGGGCCTCTTGAAAACAGTTTTGACGGCGCCTGGGGCTCGTTTTGGGGGGCCCGTCGGCGCGATTTCGGGGCCTCCTGGGTGCACTTTGGGGCGCCATGTTCTGCTCCTGGTTTGTGGTGCCCGGCCCGCATCGGTCCAGAGGGGGGGTCGAGGCTTCGTTATCGGGCTCCCATGGGGGGATTCTACAGATCGACGTGCCTGGAGGCCGACAGTGGGTCGGAGGATCCTCCCTCCTCCTCCTCCTCCTCCTCCTCCTCCTCCTCCTCCTTCTCCTCCTCCTCCTCCTCCTCCTCCTCCCCCTCCTCCTGGTGCGGTTGCGGTTGCGCGCCCGCGGGCGGGTTGAAATGTGTCGCCCAGGTGCGGTTGCGGTTGCGCGCCCGCGGGCGGGTTGAAATGTGTCGCCCAGTTGCGGTTGCGGTTGCGCGCCCGCGGGCGGGTCGAAATGTGTCGCCCAGTTGCGGTTGCACGCCCGCAGGCAGTTTGAAATGTGTTGTTCAAGGTGCCCTCCTGACGTTCAGTCAGTCAATCAGTCAGTCAATCAGTCAGTCAATCAGTCAGTCACCGGCGGGCACGTAAGTTCACCCGGCTCCGCCGGGAAAAACACAGCCTCTTGGGAGGAGGAGGAGGAGGGAGGAGGAGGAGGAGGAGGAGGAGGAGGAGGAGGAGGAGGAGGGAGGGGGAGGGGGAGGGAGGAGGGAGGAGGGGGAGGAGGGAGGAGGGAGGAGGAGGAGGAGGAGGAGGAGGAGGAGGAGAAGGAGGAGGAGGAGGAGGAGGCGGCCAGGCGGCGCTCCAGACGGCAGTCGGCCGCTCGCACGGGCTGCCAGCGGACGCTCTGGAGCGCCTCCCGGCGATGGACTCGCAGATGGCAGCGCGCCTCGTGCCGATCCTGGTGAGAGCATGTGCTGGGCAGCTCGCACAGTATTCGAATGCTGCTGGCTGCGGCGTTCGGGACGGAGCCGATGGACGAGGGCAGTGCGCTCGTGAAGGCCGCGCACCAGGCCGGCAGGGCCTGTGCTGCCAAGGCTGCCAAGATGAGGGAGGCACACCTGGTGGACAGCGGCAACCCCTTGCCAGAGAAGCAAATGGGCCCAGCGTGCGTGCAGATATTCCTGGTGGTAGCGCGGAAGGTGACAGAACTTGGTGACTCAGTCGGAATGAAGAACGCGAACGCCTGGGTCGAGGTCCCAAAACGCCTCGACAGCTGCAGCAACATGAGAGAGCTGGCGCTGCTGATCAAGGGGTTCAGGATCTCGAGCGCCTTCTCCGCGAAGATGGTCTTCGCGCTCGGGGATCCCAACATGACGAGCGTCTTTCTCGCGCGCGTGGAGCAGCTCGGGGCTGAAGTCAAAGAGGGCATGGCGCCCAGGTCGCACAACGAACGGGTGCTGCAGCTCACGCTCGACGAGCTCGATCTGTGACGCACCCACACATGCCAGAATACATGGAGCAGGATGAAGAGGGCATCTTGCTACCCGTGTGTACCGATGCGCGGCCAAAGGGGGGTCGGGGAGGACGATGCTCTCTCGTTGGGATGGGCCGTATGGGCTCCCAGCAGTCACCCCGCGGCCCCTGCAGGGACGTCTATGACGTCTAGGCAGGCACCCCGACTTCCCCGCCTTGTGGGCCGTCCTGCGGCGCCCCGTTGCTACGCGGCGACTGAGGGACCACCAATGGAGGATGCCACACCTTTGGGAAGGCAGAGCAGTTTGTTTTTTCGGCCCGAGGTCGAGCGACGACAATTCGGGGCTCCCACTAGGGGAGTTGGCACTTTCATAAATCGCTGTGTGCAGCGCACGATAGGTCGCTCGTCGCCGACTTCTCCCCTCGCGATGTGTTAGTTGCTGCATAGCTGGAACTTTCGACGCGATATCGATCCGCCGCCGCCTATTCCTCCTCCTCCTCCTCCTCCTCCCCCCCCTCCGCCTCCTCCTCCTCCTCCTCCTCCTCCTCCTCCTCCTCCTCCTCCTCCTCCTCCTCCTCCTCCTCCTCCTCCTCCTCCTCCTCCCCCTCCCCCGCGGGCTCGCCGCCGACCTGTGCGCGCCCCCCCCCCACAGGTCTCGCTCCTGAAGGCCCGGCTCGCGAAGCGCCAGACGGCCCCCGGGGGCCGGCAGGCGCTGGCCGGGTGGCAGGAGGCGCCCGCGGGCCGGGTGGGGGGCCTCAGCTCTCGGGGGTGATTGGAGAGGCCTGACGGCCGGTGCCGCCGACCCTGATCGAAAGGGCTCGGAGTGGGGGGAGGAAGCGGAGGATGAGGAGGAGGAGGAGGAGGAGGAGGAGAAGGAGGAGGAGCAGGAGGAGGAGGAGGAGAAGGAGGAGGAGGAGGAGGAGGAGGAAGAGCAGGAGCAGGAGGAGGATGAGGAGGAGCACGGGTCGCCTAAGCCCTTCGGAGAAACCCTCCTTCGCGGGGTGGGCCCCAGCTCAGACTGCGCAGGGAGCGCCCCAGACACCCGACGCCTTGACTTTCTAAATTTGGGGCCTTTGGAGGCGTCTACCCTTTCTCGGCTTCTCGGCGGCGAGCGAGAGGGGGGGGGCAGTGAGGAGGGGGCCTTCTCAGAGGGCGGCGGGGCTTCTCAGAAGCCCTCCGCCCTTCTGAGAAGTGTTTTGCGTCTTCGCAAGGGGAACGAGGGATGACGTAAACATAACAACGGGTGGGGGGCACACCCCAGGGTGAGGTCCATGGCAGTACCGGTGTTGGTACCAGTTGGTTTCCCCGTACCTTCGGGGGCGGCAAAGAGGGGGGTGATGACTAGGGGGGGGTGGATATCATGGCGGGGGCCATGATTTTTCCCCAGATCTCATGGCGCCTCTTCTTGTTTCATTACGTCCCTGGCCCCCCCGCTGGGCCGCGCACATGCCGCCGGTCATGATTTGCACCCCCCCTCTTGGACACCCCCCTCTTGGCCGCTCCCGATATCTGCTCGACTAGACGTGAGAGTGACCTTGGATGGCCAAGAGCGACGCAGGAGCAGCGGCTGGCGCGCCCAGGCTTGGTCCCCCCGCGGCCCCAAAAAGCCGCTCGGGCCGGACGAAAGGGGGGGATTGGGAAAGGGGGGGTCACGAAATTTGCTGCGTGCAGCTGGATTCGGCCTCACCGAGGGGCCCATTCCTCGATACATCAGCAACGGGTGCTATCCCCCCCTTTCGCCCGACCCGAGAAGAGTAACATAAACACAAAAACTCGGATGTCCGCGCGGATTTCTCGGATCGGCGCTGAGGTCCCCTGGCGGCGCCGCCCCTGGCGCGCTCCGCGCGCCAGGGAGGGGGGTCCCGCGCGGATCCAAGAAATCCGCGCGGACCTCCGAGTTTTTATGTTTATGCCATTTGTCGTTCCCCTAAGTTCGGGAGCCTTGAGACGGGGGTCAAAGCAAACGGGGGTCAGCCAGACCGCCGGATCTTGCAGGATCCTGCGCGGCCAGGGTCGCATTGGTTCGGGCTTGGGTGCAGGATCCTGCAGGATCCTTCGCATTGACCTGGGCTTGGATGCAGGATTTTGCAGGATTCTGCAAGGCCTGACTGACCCGGGTCTGGATTGACCCGGGTCAGACCATCCTTGATCAGTCTAGGCCTCCCGCATGGGGTCCGAGTGGATGGGGTCGGAGGACCGCGCCGCATCGGCGATGTATCGACGACGCGGCTCGATGTGGGGCCCGTGTTTCTCCACGCGGATGGCGCCGATGCGTCGCCGGCGTCGACGATGCATGGCCGGTGCATCGCCGATTCACCACCGATAGGCGATGAGGCGCGATCCTCCGACCCCATCCTACTCCGATCCAACGTAGGAGGCCTCTATTCACGTCGGCGCGGCCAGAGTTCAGGAGTAACAAACATGGCATCGCTCAGACGTCAGGGGCCTGAAGAATCTTGCAGAATTGTTGCAGGCCTTTGTTCAAAGCCATCGGAAGAAGGACGAAACCAGCGGGAACACCACAAGCTGTCTCGCTCAATTTCATTTGCCCTCCCACCGTGAAATCAACATCCCAGACTCAGTCTAGGCAGAGAGCGCCATCGGACGGACGTCGATTGGGAGCCCATAGTTCTGACGCCAGGTGTGCGAGGTGCGCCATGAGTGCCAGGTGCTCCTGATGCCCCAGGGGCATGAGCGTGCCGGGGGTGCGCCAAGTGCGCCACCTGCTGCAGCCGTGTTGAACTGATCATCCAGACTACAGTGGGGACCCATGCCAAGAAACATCCTGGTTTCGAAGGCTTTCCTATGGAAAGCGTGGCGCTTCCACACCAAAAATCCCATCATTGATGGACGTCCTGGGGTCTCAGGGTTGGGCTTCTTGTGGAAAGTTTCTTTTGGACGGTCGCACAGACTTGTTTTTTGTATTTTTTTTTGTCAGTGATGGTGGGGGGCATGGTTCCTGGTTGGCGGCCAGGTGAGTAAGGGGAGGGGAGTATCAATGGGGAGCAGTGGTAACGCCTTAGGGGACAAAGGGTGCTGGAACATTGAGCGCATAAACCACCTCCGCCCAGAGGGCAAGTGAGATCAAGATGCTCTGAACATGCACTCGGCTGTCGGCCATCCAACATCACACAGTGTATGATGCTGGCCTGGGGTCAGTCTCATGGTTCATGGTTGTCAAGCCTCATGGCTATTAAGCCTCATGGATGTTAAACCCCATGGCTCTCAACAGAGTGCCAGACGCGTTGTCTCCCCGATTTGGGGACCGCGCACCTGGAACATCCACTCCAAAAGCTCACCGCGGGACGAGAAGATGCAAACGCCCGCTTCAGGGAGACCAAGAGAGAGAGAGAGAGAGAAGCAACAAAAAGAAGAGAAAGACAGAGAGAGAGAGAGAGAGAGAGAGACGGAGATGAAGCCTCGCATTCCTCCACAACGAGACGGTGCTCGGCCTTCCCCCCCCCGGTGCACTGCATTTTGCCCTGCAGACCACCACGGCCAATTAGCGCTTCGGGGCATCATGCGGGGCCCTGCAGCCTCGAGCCGCTGCAGCCCGCCTCTCTCTTCACCCCCTCTGGGCGACCGCGGGCGCGGCCACGCCACGGTTCGCACTGGCGCCGCCTGGGAGTGCCTGGGAGTGGCGACTCCCCCGCGCGAGTCGGCACGTGACCCTCCTATGGGGGGGGGGGAAAGGGGGGGCGGGGCCAGTCACCGCCGTGAGCGCGGGTCATTCACATAAATGCGTCCCTGCGAGAAATGCGATTCTCCCCCCAGCTTCGGCGGCGAGCGAGGGGGGGGGAGAAGGAGGAGGCCTTTTCGGCAGGCGCCGGGACTTCTCAGAGACCGTCGCGCCTTCCGAGGAGTGGTCTGCCCTCCGAGAAGCTCTCCCGCGTCTGCGGGGCAAGGCTCGGAGCACTCTTCGGAAGGCCCTGGGACGTCCGAGCCTTCTGCGCAGGCCCGCTCCTCCTCGCAGATCCACCCCGGACTCGCCGCCGACCCTTGCGACGCGACCGAAGTCGGGGGCCGAGGAGAGCAGGGGTGGACCTAAACGGTGTTTTGGCGATCTCGTGGGCCGTTTTCGTTTCGATTTCGTTTTGCGCCAGAGGCGAATCGAAGACAAAACGAGGGACAACGAAAACAAAACGAAAACGAAACACACCGCTTAGGTTCAGCCCTGGAGGAGAGCACTCGGCTGCCCAGCGCGGCGCCAGGAGGAAGACGCGGAGGAGGCGGAGCAGGACGGCAGCGGCGTCCAGGCGCCCCGCCGCTTCGGCTCGCGCGCCTCGCGCGGCCGCCCCGCGGCGAGGAGAGAAGAACCCCCAAGCCTAACAGCAGGCAGTCAACACGCATAGTATAGCACGGATTCAGGGGAGGAACAGGTGCCCATACCTCTACCTCGCCCCCGTTTCCCCCTTTTTTGGGCATCCTGGGAGGCCATCGTCGCCACCGCTGGATTCGCCTTGAAATTCTGGTCAGAAAGCACCCCGGAAGAGGTCCGAGGAGTAGCGGTATCGGTACCTTTTGGTCTTCCCAAGGATGGGTAACCTTCCCGAGAATACCCTTGCATCCTGGCCTCCGCGGCCCATCCTTGGCCACTTTCGTTGGCCGCGCCCCGCTCGAAAAGCTTCAACATGGGCGTCCAAGGCCCTTGCATTCCTGTCGCGCATCCTTGTGATACGGGCCGGCTGTCATGATTCTGGGCGGTTTGCTTTTGATACAGCTGCAGAAAGATCCCATATCTCTGATGTGTTTCTGGCCCTCCCAACTAGGCCCCCCACAAAAGGCTGTAGACGCCCTAACGGTGTGTCAGCTAACAGCGAAGTAGGACAACCAGCTGTAGGAAGGCGTGGTTCGTGTCCACACCATTAGCAGGAACGCGTGGTTCATGTTGTCCTACAACTCGCTATGTCGGTTTCGCTCGACGCATTCGCATCTTTGACATGTAAGAAGCGATGTTTCGCGATTTTCTATAATTTGTTCTGCACGGGCTCGCTGTCACAAACACTAGATGCCCAACCGCACCATCAACCGAGCACGCCGTTGGCGCGGCCTTGGTCAATGTGTTTCTGGCCCTCCTACCATAGGCCTTTGCGCGGTGCCAGCGTTCAATCGACGGTTTTTGCGGCGGCCGCCGTGTTGCCAGAGCGTCCCGCTGCAGGGTTCGTTCGGCCGTTCGCGCCAGGGCGCGCAGTTCCGCAAATGAAAATGCTTTGGGTACGCAAACACCGATAATTTCGTCGGGCAGTTCCCCCCCCCCCAAAGGGTGCGGGGGTATTTTGTCGGGCACTTCCCCCCCCCCTGCCGCAGTGCCGAAGACAGCGGGCGGGCCACGGCTTCGGGAGCCCCCTCGCGGGCTGTCGTGGTCGTGGCTCGGCCCCCCCAAGAGGCCGCGCCGGGGCGGTGCCGCGGGCCGTTGGCCTGTTGTCTTGGCATCGCTCGGACGTGTGCATGTTTTCTCGGCGAGAACCATCGAGGACCATCCTGGACCATCGAGCAAAAAAAAGCACGCGCGAAACCGAAACATACACGGGAAATGGACGTCCGAGCGACGGCAAGTTGTCCGCGCAGCAGAGGGGAGACGAAGGCAGAGCGGACGCAGAACAAGCGTTGCTCAGGCGGAGCCCTGACTCACGCTGCCTGCGGGGGGGGGGTCGCTGGCGCGCCGCGCCCAGGCGGCGCAGACCTCGACGTCGGGGCTCGGCCCCCCAGAAAGCCGCTCCCCGGGGCTGTGCCGCGGGCCGTGGGCCCGTCGGCCCAGAGGGGAGGCGAGGCGAAGGCAGAGGGGAGGGGAGGCGAGGGGAGGCGAAGGCAGCACGGCAGAACGGACGCAAAACATATGTTTCTTAGCACAATGTAGGGGGGGCACGCCCGACCTGAGCTTGGGTGGAGCCCGGACTCACGCTGCGCGGCCACGGCCTCCACGCCGTGCCCTGACGGGCACGGGTGGGCTCCCCACCAGGTGATCAAAATTCATTCATTGTTTTGCCGATCGGCGCGGGCCCCCCCTACTCCCTCCTCCCTCCCCTCCCGGGAGTAGATCTTGGCTGTTGGCGCCTGTTTCGAGCAGGTGGATGCCTCCCCCATAGGGCTCACGGTTCCAAACGGCCGCACGCAGCAGAGGTCCGGAGCCAGACCCCCCCCCTCCCCCCCTCTTCGCTCAATGTCGAAACGCCCAAAAAAGAAGACGCTCACAGTACAGCGCCGGTTTTAATACATGTTCCGCGTGAGGACCATGTCGTAAAAATGAAGGGTTGATAAATACAAGGATGAGTTGATCCATTAGTTTAGTCATAAATTAATCATGCATTTAAAATCCTATATGCTTGAACATCCTATGTCTTCAAACCTGCCCTGGAGGTCGAGCCCTGCCGCACGCTGCGAGGCCGCGGCCTCCTCGCCGTGCCCTGACGGGCACGGGTGGGCGCCCCACCAAGGCGCGCCGCGCAGGGCTCCCGGCGTTCGCGCCGCCTGCCCCTCGTCGCGGGTCGGCACGGCCTCTCCACGCCGGGCCCTGCCCCTCGTCGCGGGTCGGCACGGGCCTCTCCACGCCTGCCCCTCGTCGCGGGTCGGCACGGGCGGGCTCCCCCACCAGGCCCAGAGGTCCAACGCATTGACAAAAAATCAAGGCGGAGGTGTTTCGCAAAGTTCGGCCCCCAGGGGCCCTCGCCGGGCCAGAGGACCGGCGAAACGCGGCTGAGGATGAAAATCGGGTTCTGAGGAATGGGTCGAGACTTACAGCCTCGAACGTATCCCTATCCCTAAGATTGACACGCCAAAAGGCGATGACAATCTTAGGGATTCGCCCTCAAAACATAAGGGAATCCCTAAGATTGGCATCGTGATGAGGAGGTGCCCAGCATAGGGATAGGGATATGTTCCAGGCTGGTAAGAGACTTCAGGGGACCCCGTCTTGAAAAAGTCACGACATCGGATCTCTGGGGGGCGCGCCACGCAGGACTCCCTGCGTTCGCTCCGCTGTCCCCTCGCGGGCCGGGGGCGGGGGTCGGTATCGTTGCACCGACCCCCATCCCCGTCCTCGTCCCCTTCGAGGCCCCCGCCAGAATACCAGCCCCAGTGGGGGAGACGGCCCTCGAGACCCGAGGGGAGCGGCCCATACCTCCCTCCAGGGGGGGTGAATCGGCCCGTGGGGCCCAGGCCACGCCGCTGGGGACGGGGGCCGGGTGGACGATGTTCCGGGGGCGTGGGACGGCGGCGGCAGCGAAGCTCGCCCGCGATCTGCAGGGCCACTGGTCCGTCCATGGTCGGGGAGGCCAGTGCCCACCGGTCGTCGAGAGCAGGACTCGGTACTCCAGATTTCCTGGACCCTCCAAGACAAGCCATTTCAGACCTCCCCCGTGGGAGAACCCTCCAAAACATCGTCCCCAGACCCCCCAGGCTCTCCAAGATAGCCTGGAAGAGACCCCCCCCCCCGAAATGAGACCCCCCTCCCTTTCTTACGAAATCTGGAGTACAGTCGTGGCCCTGAAGAAGACACCCTTTTCGCTGGGGAGGGGCTCCGCGTTCCTGAAGTGTTTCACAGCTTGCCTCAGGTTTTTCCTTATGTTTTCGATGGGACGTCGAAGTTTAACGTATGGAAAAAAGGGGCCTCGGTCCTTAGTTAGGGTTTCTTAGGTCAACGCCCCGACTGTATGGGATTCCCGGGCCGCGATCTGCTCTCGAGGCGCCTGCCTGCCTCCAGAGTCGAATGCTGGCCCCGCCTCCTTCTCCAGCAGGGGGCGAAGGGAAGCTCGATCTAAAAGCGTGTTTCTGTAGTGCTTGGGGCATATAATGGGCATTATAGCCCCCGGCCTCCCCTCCCCCCCCCTATGACGTAATGCCGCTTGCCCCCCCCAGTGCGCTCCGGGCACTGCCGCCGTGCGCACGGCGGGGGGGAGGCGGTACATTATACCTTCCCCTGGCCCCTCCCCCCTTTTTTATAATGCCCATGATCGCCGAAAATTAGCCTGGCGAAGGACCCAACCATATGCAGTTGTGAATGCCGCAATTGTGCTGGGTGGTGGCGGACGCATGCAGGCGGTGCCACTGGGACCTTCGGTGGAGCTCCCTGTGGGGCCACGAAACGCTGTACTGGGTGCAGGGAGCAAGGGCTGTGCTGCGTGGTGGCGGACGCATGCGGGCGGTGCCGCTGGGACCTTTGGTGGAGGTCCCTATAGGGCTACCAAGCGCTGTTCTGGGTGGGTGAAGCGCAGGGAACAAGGGCTGTGCTGGGTGGTGGCGGACGCAAGCGGGCAGTGCCACTGGGGCCTTCGGTGGAGCCCCCTATGGGGCCACGAAACGTGCGAGGGGTGTGCCAGAATGGGGTGTGGAACCGCATGCCAGCGCAGCCACTGGGGCCTTCGGTGGAGCTCCCTATGGAGCCACGAAACGTGTGAGGGGTGTGCCGAAATGGGGGGTGGAACCGCATGCGAGCGCAGCCACTGCGGCGTTCGGTGGAGCTCCCTATGGGGCCACGAGACGTGTGAAGGGCGTGCCGAAAAAGGGGGTGGAACCGCATGCGAGCGCAGCCACTGGGGCCTTCGGTGGAGCTCTCTATGGGGCCACGAACCGTGTGAGGGGTGTGCCGAAATGGGGGGGGGAACCACATGCGAGCGCAGCCACTGGGGCGTTCGGTGGAGCTCCCCATGGAGCCACCCACGAAGCGTGTGAGGGGTGTGCCGAAATGGGGGGTGGAACCGCATGCGGGCGCAGCCACTGGGGCCTTCGGTGGAGCTCCCTATGGGGCCACGAAACGTGTGAGGGGTGTGCCAGAATGGGGGGTGGAACCGCATGCGGGCGCAGCCACTGGGGCCTTCGGTGGAGCTCCCTATGGGGCCACGAAACGTGTGAGGGGTGTGCCAGAATGGGGGGTGGAACCGCATGCGGGCGCAGCCACTGGGGCCTTCGGTGGAGCTCCCTATGGGGCCACGAAACGTGTGAGGGGTGTGCCAGAATGGGGGGTGGAACCGCATGCGGGCGCAGCCACTGGGGCCTTCGGTGGAGCTCCCTATGGGGCCACGAAACGTGTGAGGGGTGTGCCAGAATGGGGGGTGGAACCGCATGCGGGCGCAGCCACTGGGGCCTTCGGTGGAGCTCCCTATGGGGCCACGAAACGTGTGAGGGGTGTGCCAGAATGGGGGGTGGAACCGCATGCGGGCGCAGCCACTGGGGCCTTCGGTGGAGCTCCCTATGGGGCCACGAAACGTGTGAGGGGTGTGCCAGAATGGGGGGTGGAACCGCATGCGGGCGCAGCCACTGGGGCCTCGGTGGAGCCTATCGTGTGAGGGGTGTGGAGCTCCCATGCGGGCGCAGCCACTGGGGCCTTCGGTGGAGGAAACGTGTGAGGGGTGTGCCAGAATGGGGGGTGGAACCGCATGCGGGCGCAGCCACTGGGGCCTTCGGTGGAGCTCCCTATGGGGCCACGAAGCCCCTGCGGGCGCAGCCACTGGGGTTCGGTGGAGCCACGAAACGTGTGAGGGGTGTGCCAGAATGGGGGGTGGAACCGCATGCGGGCGCAGCCACTGGGGCCTTCGGTGGAGCTCCCTATGGGGCCACGAAACGTGTGAGGGGTGTGCCAGAATGGGGGGTGGAACCGCATGCGGGCGCAGCCACTGGGGCCTTCGGTGGAGCTCCCTATGGGGCCACGAAACGTGTGAGGGGTGTGCCAGAATGGGGGTGGAACCGCATGCGGGCGCAGCCACTGGGGCCTTCGGTGGAGCTCCCTATGGGGCCACGAAACGTGTGAGGGGTGTGCCAGAATGGGGGGTGGAACCGCATGCGGGCGCAGCCACTGGGGCCTTCGGTGGAGCTCCCTATGGGGCCACGAAACGTGTGAGGGGTGTGCCAGAATGCGGGGTGGAACCGCATGCGGGCGCAGCCACTGGGGCCTTCGGTGGAGCTCCCTATGGGGCCACGAGACGTGTGAGGGTGTGCCAGAATGCGGGGTGGAACCGCATGCGGGCGCAGCCACTGGGGCCTTCGGTGGAGCTCCCTATGGGGCCACGAAACGTGTGAGGGGTGTGCCAGAATGGGGGGTGGAACCGCATGCGGGCGCAGCCACTGGGGCCTTCGGTGGAGCTCCCTATGGGGCCACGAAGCGTGTGAGGGGTGTGCCAGAATGGGTGTGGGAGGGGGAGGGGGGAGGAGGGGGGAGGAGGAGGAAAGAGGAGGAGGAAGGAACGCGGGGCGACGTCTCTTCAAAACGAGGACCCAACACCACAGGATGGTTGGGAATAAAAGAAACGCGCTCTACCTCAACGCCTTCCGGCTTCGCGCGTCTGCCCAGTTCCTCCGACCGGTGGACAGGCAGGGCGACGCGAGATCCGGGGAAGTCTCTGGAGCGCAGGGGTTGCGGGCTCAGGCCTCGTCGTGCGTCGTGCTGGCGAGTCCTGGCTCCTCGTGGCCAGGGCCACGGCGCGCGGTCCGTGCTGCTTCGCAGAGGTGCGCTGGCTGCCAGCTGAAAACGCTTGCAGGCCAGCGGCGGCTGGCGCTTCTCGACGGGCCCGTATTGGACGGTCCCCCCGCCAGGAATTCCTCCGTGGTCAGCTGAAAACTGCAAAACAAAATCCCGCCGAGTTTCTTCCTCGAGGCTACTGCTTTCCCCCAGTCTGCTTGCGCGCGATAGCAGCAGCTCGACTCCGCACCGGCCCAGGCCCAGACCCCCCCCCTCCCCCCCCCTTCGGCCAGACGCCTGCCTGCCCAGATCGTCGGCCCACCGAGAGGACGAGATAGCGGCGAGGTCAGCAATATGATCTGAGGAACCATGGACGGGAGGAAGAGGAAATAGTTCAATCATGGACGTTTTGGTAGATTGTTGTCAAGTGTCTGCCGTTCCATCCTTAGTCGCAGGGCCTCTCCTCAGAAGGATCCAAAGTCTCCTGGATGAAGCTCCGATTGGTTCTGTCCGTCGATTGTGCAGGTTCACTTTCTGTTAGGCTTTCTTTACAGTCAACGCGCACAGTAGGGATGACAGACTTTCCAAGGTTACCCTTGCATCTTTCCCCGGCGGCGCATCCTTGGCCACTTCCGCTGGCCGCGCCCCGCTCTAAAAGTGTCGGCGTGGCCTTCCAAAGCCCTTGCATCTTTCTCGCGCAAGCTGGTGGCACGCGTTGACTGTAGTCTCGCCTGGTTGCGGGCAGCTGCGCATGGCACCATCAAGCCCAAAGAAAGTGTGGTCGTTGCATCGCGGGCCGCATGATTCCGTCCGCGCCCTTGGCTGGAACCATCCAGGCCGAAAGGACTTCCAGACAGTGCTCCAGGGCGCCGCTAAGCAGGGGCGAGCAGGGTGATCGTTCTCTTACTCATTGTTTTGTCGATCGGCGCGGGCCCTCGCACCCCCTCCCCACCCCATGGAGAAGATCTTGGCTGTTTGGGGCGCCCGTTTCGAACGGGTGGAGTCTCCCCCCCAGGACGCACTGTTGTGAACAGTCGCATTAAGCAGCGGTCCAGAGCCAGGCCCCCCTCCTCCTCCTCCTCCTCTTCCTCCTCCTCCTCCTCCTCCTCCTCCTCCTCCTCCTCCTCCTCTTCTTCCTCCTCCTCCTCCTCCTCCCCCCCTGCCGCCCAGTGCCGAAGCGCCGAAAGCGAGAGCGTTCTCTCGGAGACCGGGGCGCCTGCGCACCTTGGCGCGAAGCTGCGCGGTGTGAGCGCTGGGCAGGCGGACTTCCCAAGAGCGAGGCCCGTCCATCAGCGCGTGCGTAGTCTCTCTTCTGTGCCGCGTCGCTTGCGAACCGCTCGCGCCGAGGGCTGCAGCATCTATTGTGCGCGCGCACTCGTTTATCACCAAATTAGCCTGGCGAAGGACCCAACCATGTGCAGTTGTGAATGCCGCAATTGTGCTGGGTGGTGGCGGACGCATGCGGGCGGTGCCACTGGGACCTTCGGTGGAGCTCCCTATGGGGCCACGAAACGCTGTACTGGGTGGGTGAGACGCGGTCAGCAAGGGCTGTGCTGCGTGGTGGCGGACGCATGCGAGCGGTGCCACTGGGACCTTCGGTGGAGCTCCCTATAGGGCTACGAAGCGCTGTTTGGGGTGGGTGACGCGCAGGGAACAAGGGCTGTGCTGGGTGGTGGCGGACGCAAGCGGGCAGTGCCACTGGGACCTTTGGTGGAGCCCCCTATGGGGCCACGAAACGTGCGAGGGGTGTGCCAGAATGGGGGGTGGAACCGCATGCCAGCGCAGCCACTGGGGCCTTCGGTGGAGCTCCCTATGGAGCCACGAAGCGTGTGAGGGGTGTGCCGAAATGGGGGGTGGAACCGCATGCGAGCGCAGCCACTGCGGCGTTCGGTGGAGCTCCCTATGGGGCCACGAGACGTGTGAAGGGCGTGCCGAAAAAGGGGGTGGAACCGCATGCGAGCGCAGCCACTGGGGCCTTCGGTGGAGCTCTCTATGGGGCCACGAACCGTGTGAGGGGTGTGCCGAAATGGGGGGGGAACCACATGCGAGCGCAGCCACTGGGGCGTTCGGTGGAGCTCCCCATGGAGCCACCCACGAAGCGTGTGAGGGGTGTGCCGAAATGGGGGTGGAACCGCATGCGGGCGCAGCCACTGGGGCCTTCGGTGGAGCTCCCTATGGGGCCACGAAACGTGTGAGGGGTGTGCCAGAATGGGGGGTGGAACCGCATGCGGGCGCAGCCACTGGGGCCTTCGGTGGAGCTCCCTATGGGGCCACGAAACGTGTGAGGGGTGTGCCAGAATGGGGGGTGGAACCGCATGCGGGCGCAGCCACTGGGGCCTTCGGTGGAGCTCCCTATGGGGCCACGAAACGTGTGAGGGGTGTGAACCGCATGCGGGCGCAGCCACTGGGGCCTTCGGTGGAGCTCCCTATGGGGCGTGTGCCAGAATGGGGGGTGGAACCGCATGCGGGCGCAGCCACTGGGGCCTTCGGTGGAGCTCCCTATGGGGCCACGAAACGTGTGAGGGGTGTGCCAGAATGGGGGGTGGAACCGCATGCGGGCGCAGCCACTGGGGCCTTCGGTGGAGCTCCCTATGGGGCCACGAAACGTGTGAGGGGTGTGCCAGAATGGGGGGTGGAACCGCATGCGGGCGCAGCCACTGGGGCCTTCGGTGGAGCTCCCTATGGGGCCACGAAACGTGTGAGGGGTGTGCCAGAATGGGGGGTGGAACCGCATGCGGGCGCAGCCACTGGGGCCTTCGGTGGAGCTCCCTATGGGGCCACGAAACGTGTGAGGGGTGTGCCAGAATGGGGGGTGGAACCGCATGCGGGCGCAGCCACTGGGGCCTTCGGTGGAGCTCCCTATGGGGCCACGAAACGTGTGAGGGGTGTGCCAGAATGGGGGGTGGAACCGCATGCGGGCGCAGCCACTGGGGCCTTCGGTGGAGCTCCCTATGGGGCCACGAAACGTGTGAGGGGTGTGCCAGAATGGGGGGTGGAACCGCATGCGGGCGCAGCCACTGGGGCCTTCGGTGGAGCTCCCTATGGGGCCACGAAACGTGTGAGGGGTGTGCCAGAATGGGGGGTGGAACCGCATGCGGGCGCAGCCACTGGGGCCTTCGGTGGAGCTCCCTATGGGGCCACGAAACGTGAGGGGTGTGCCAGAATGGGTGTGGGAGGGGGAGGAGGGGGGAGGAAGGGGAGGAGTAGGGAGGAGGAAGGAGGAGGAAGGAGGAACGCGGGGCGACGTCTCTTCAAAACGAGGACCCAACACCACAGGATGGTTGGGAAAAAAATGAGCGAGGCCCGTCCAAGGCCGAGGCCCAGGGGAGCTTCCGCGGCGAGCGAGGGGGGGGCAAGTGAGAAAAGGAGCAGGCCTTCTCCAGGCCAGCCACAACTGGGGGAGCTGTGGTCCTTACTCCTTACCCCCTTGTGGGACCCATCGATTTCGACACCCCTCTCGAGAGATCGTCGATGCGATGGGTTCCCCCAGGGTCGTAAGTACCACAGCTCCCCCAGTTGTGGCCGGTCGCCTTCTCAGATGGCGGCGGGACTGCTCGGAAGCTTCCTCGCGCCCTCTGAGGAGCTTCATTGCGCCTTCGGGGAAGCTTCTCAGAAGACTTCTCGGTCTTCGGGGAAGGCTTCGGTCTCTGGGAAGCTTCTGAGAAGTCTTTTGTGTCTTCGGGGGAGGCTTCCGAAATTTCCCCCAAGGCCGGGGGACTTCCGAGCCTTCTGAGGAGGCCCGCCCCTTCTCACTTCCCCCCCGGGGCTCGCCGCCGAGAGCTGCTCACCGCGGGGGTGCGTGGCATCATGTGGGTAGCTCAGGGCGCCTCCGTGGGCCAGAGGCTTTTTGGATGTCTCTCTTAATATATTGCGATGTCTCTCGGGGTCTCTTGCAGGCCTCGTGGGGCGTCTTTGGGGTCTCCTGGCAGCTACTGGGGGCCTCTCTTGGGGCGCCTTGAGGACCTCTTTGGACGCCTTGGGGCCTATTGGCAGTCTTTATAGAGAGCCTCTTGGGGCGTTTTCGGTGCTTCCTTGGAACCTCATAGGGGCCGCTTGGGTGCCTGTTCGGGGCGTCTTGGGTGCCTCTTTGGGGCCTTTTGGGGCCTCTTGGGCGCCATTCGGGTCGGTCGGCTTTGACCTCCCTTGGCGGATCTGTTTTGACCCCCCGCAGGTGAGCTTGCTTTCGCTCTTCTGTAAAAACAGATGTTCATAGTTACGTTGGCACGGAAAGTTACCCAACCTCGTTTCCGAAGAGGTGGGCGGTCTTCTAACGATGCGTGCGACGGGGGGGTCAGCACAAGCAAGCTCTACAACAATTTTTCTCGCTTCGCGTACCCCTACCAGCATGCACCAGTTCGAGCCAGTATAAGCACCCATGGCAGTCGACGCAGTGTACTGGCTGGTTGCCTCCCTGGCCACATCCTGGTACGACCCTCGCGCCATTTTGGCTGCGCCCCAACCCTGGTTGGCTAATCCTGCATGTGCGCGCTCCTGGACCTGGTCCCTGGCAGCTGCAGCTTGCACCCCCCCTTTCGTCGGCCCGCCCGCCGAGGCGCTGCTGAGGTCGCCGGCCCGTCGGCGTTAGGCAATTCGGCTCTTGCGCGGCCCGCTCGGACCTGACTCGCCGCTGGCGCCTTCGCCTGCGGCTGCGACAAAAAGTATCCCCACCAGCCCTCGACCAGTGGTTATTCCTGCTCCACCGCGTCTCCTGAGCCGCAGCGTGGCTCGCTCCTGTATGTTCTTTCTTCGCTTCTTCCCCGTTTTCCCCGTGTTCCGGCTGCTGTCGTTCCCTCCCCGCGCCGCGGAATGTAGGCCGTTGTTTGTTAGCCGCGTTTCTTGGCGGCGCCTGGAACCCCTGCGCGCTCGCAGACAACAAATATCCCCACCAGCCCGTTTCGAAACGTTGTCCAGGAGAGCTGACGGGAAAAGGGACTACGAGACACATGCAACGAAACAGGGCGGGCAACTGGGATGAACAGAGAGATCTCTCGGAGCAGGGGAACAGGGAGGGTACATTTGGAGGGCCTCCTCGGGCCATCCCTGGGGCCGGGGGGGTCGAGGGGAGGAGGGCAAGCTGGGTGCGCCCGCGTCATACCTGGCGTTTTATCCTTTCCTCCCATCCCTTTTACCATGGCTTAGCTCTCCTCCCTATTCGCGCAGTCGGATGTCGCAGCATGGCACATCATGACATGGTATATTATGGTGTTGAATATTCACTCGTAGCGTTATCGAGTAGTTATATTTTGGGGTCTATTTGGAAGGACCGACAACCATGCCGTGGCATGGCACGGGAAACAAAAAACCGCCAGCGTTGCAGCGGGAACACGATTCGGAACGAACGGAGAAGCGAACATAAGGCCAGGGCTGCAGCGGGAGCACGATTCGGAACGAACGCTAACCCGAACATGATGCCAGCGCTTCAGCGAGAGCGGCATCAAGCGCGGAAGCGCGGAAACGAGGACGCGTAGCCTGACATAGCATGGCGTGGCGACGCCCCAAGTGGGGGAGGGCTTTTGCGGACCCAGAAATCAACGAATCGACACCGAATGTGTAATCATTTCCGATGTTTCTTGTTCCGGAGGCCATTTTCTAGATTGTGGCGCCTACGTAAATAGATTCGGAAGGACCGACAACCATGCCATGGCATGGCGCTGGAAACAATGACGCCAGCGCTGCCGCGTGAGCACGATTCGGAACGAGCGGAAGCGCGGAAATGACGCCAGCGCTGCCACGGGAGCACGGTTTGGAACGAAGGGTGGCCCGAAAATGAAGCCAGCGCTTCAGCGAGAGCATTTTTTTGACAAAGAACAAAGAAAACCGAAACGAAAACCCCGTTCAGGGCACTGCCGCCGTGCGCACGGCGGGGTGGAGGCGTTACATTATACCCCCCCCTGCCCCCCCCCCCCCTGTAATGCCCAGCATCGCCGAAAATCAAGAAACGCGCTCCATTTGCTTAGCTTCGCCATTGTGTTGTCAATCCTGGGGACGATTTGCAGCACCGTGTCATGATCAGCGCGCCCGCGTGTGGACAGCTTGTATGGTGGCTGCAACTGTTTCCTTTTCGTCAGCGCTGCATACTTCGGGAGACAGCTGTGTTCGCTTCCGGCCAATCCTGTAGACTGCAATGACTGTCGAAGTTCTGCCACGCGTATTGTTCGTGGATTGCGAGGCTCTGTTCGTTGCTATCATCTCTCGTTGCCAGTGTGATCGCCAGGAGGCGAGCGAGAACTGGAAGATCGAGGTGGTTAGGAAGTCACCCGCCAGTGTCCACTCCGCTTGCCCTCTAGCAGCCTGCG
Organism: Prorocentrum cordatum; assembly: GCA_963575745.1. NCBI lineage: Eukaryota > Dinophyceae > Prorocentrales > Prorocentraceae > Prorocentrum > Prorocentrum cordatum. Next base: position 1,221,693 of record CAUYUJ010008002.1, on the reverse strand, counting down.
TCCGTTTCGCGGCAGATTACCGAAAGGATGGAACGGTAGTCCCAATTGAAAGTTATGCAAGCAACGTTGCCCCGATCTTCCAATATGGTACATGATCAATCAGACATTTTTGTTCCATGGTTGCGAATGTGGACGCTTCTTCTACACAGCATGGCGAGTTAGATTAGTCTCGTTCGGCACCATGGGTGCCCACAAGCGCACTCTAAACACATCGCATTTGATGTGTACGTTGCTGCATTTGCGTGAAGACGAGATTCGATCGGGCTTGCGTCTACGTCATCTGCGTGTGTGCGTCTACGTCATCTGCGTGTGTGTGTGTGTGTGTGCGTGTGTGCGTGTGCGTATGCGTGTGCGTGTGCGTGTGCGTGTGCGTGTGCGCGTGTGCGCGTGTGCGCGTGTGCGCGTGTGCGCGTGTGCGCGTGTGCGTGTGTGCGTGTGTGCGCGTGTGTGTGCGTGTGTGTGCGTGTGTGTGCGTGTGTGTGTGCGTGTGTGTGCGTGTGTGTGCGTGTGTGTGCGTGTGTGTGCGTGTGTGTGTGTGTGCGTGTGTGTGTGTGTGTGCGTGTGTGTGCGTGTGTGCGTGTGTGCGTGTGTGCGTGTGTGCGTGTGTGCGTGTGTGCGTGTGTGCGTGTGTGCGTGTGTGAGTGGTTGCGTGTGTGCGTGTGTGCGTGTGTGCGTGTGTGCGTGTGCGCGTGTGCGCGTTTGCGCGTGTGCGCGCGTGCGTGCGTGCGTGCGTGCGTGCGTGCGTGCGTGCGTGCGTGTGTGTGGTGGGGGGGGGTCGCGTGCGTGCGTGCGTGCGTGTGTGTGTGTGGTGGAGACCACGATCGCATACGTTTTTTTACAGAGTGTCAGAAGAGAGACAGGACTATGATTGACGGATCTGTAGTTCCACATGATCCAGCAAACCCCAAAATCATGACCTGAGGATGACGGAGACGGATCTGTTCAGAGCAGGGACCTCTGCGATCTTCCAAGCAGCCCGCCTTCTCCCGGGCAGGTGCACCGGAGACCTCCCTGCTCCATTTCTGGTGCGAGTGCGCGGGGGGGGGCTCGAGGGGGATGGTGGCCCAGCGTGGAGGGTACTGGGGCGGTCGGGGCTGGGGGCACTGCTGCCTTGGAGCCGATGCCGTCTTGACGCCGGCCAGGGCTTGGCCTCGTGGGGGCTTCCCGGGTCGGGGGCCGCGCGGGGGGAGGAGGAGGAGGAGGAGGGGGAGGAGGAGAGGAGGAGGAGGAGGAGGAGGAGGAGGAGGAGGAGGAGGAGGGAGGAGGAGGGAGGAGGAGGAGTCGCCGATGGATCGCCGATGTGGGGCCCGATCGCCCACCCCACCCCGCCCAGGACCCAGGACCGCGCGGGTTCGGCATCGGAGGCCTGTCGCCGACCTGCTGGCGACGCATCGCCGACGCACGCTCGCCGCTTCTCCTCCGCCGCCTCCTCCTCCTCCTCCTCCTCCCTCCTCCTCCTCCTCCTCCTCATCCTCCTCCTCCTCCTCCTCCTCCGCCTCCTCTCCTCCTCCTCCTCCTCCTCCTCCTCCTCCTCCTCCTCCTGCTCCTCCTCCGCCCTGGGCGCCGGGAAGCGGAGAGCGGCGGGAGGAGCGGCCCCGAGGCGGCCACGACGCACGCTGGCGATGCATCGCCGACCCACTGAACCGCAGGGCTGGACCTAAACAGTGTTTGGCTATCTCGTGGGCCGTTTTCGTTTCGACTTCGTTTTGCGGCAGAGGCGGATGGAAGACAAACGCGAGGGAAAGCGAAAGCAAAACGAAAACGGAAAACACCGTTTAGGTTCAGCCCTGCCGGTCGATGTTTCCCCCCGAGCGTTGCCCCTCAGCAAGCCGCCCAAGGAGACGTGGAGCCCCCGGGACTGGTCGCACACGGCAGGCGCATGCGCATCACCCACATAGGAACGCATGCAGCGGAAACCCATGCCAAGAGAAGCACCCTGCCTGCCCCCAGGGGGAGCTGAGTCTCTTGGGCTTCTTGATGGAAAGCGTGACGCTCCCACAACAGAAATCGGCGGGCGTCCTGGGAGCTCAGGGTTGGGCTTCTCGTGGAAGGTTCCCTGTGGCCGAGCCTCTGCTGCGGCAGGCGCACGGGCACCGCGGCGCCCCGGACCCCTGGAGGCCTCGCGGCGTGGCGGGCCGCCGGCCGCACCGCTGCGGACTCGCCGCGCGTCGGCCGGCGGAGGCCCCAGCGCGGGCGTCTCGGGTGGAGCGGCGACCGTTGCTGTTCTCCCCTCCCCAGGGTGGCGCTCGTTGCCCAGGCCAATCCCCCCCCCCCCCAACTGGAGAGTTTCTCCGAAGGGCTCGGGCGGCCCGTCCTCCTCCTCCTCCTCCTCCTCCTCCTCCTCCTCCTCCTGCTCTTCCTCCTCCTCCTCCTCCTCCTCCTATTCCTCCTCCTCCTCCTCCTCCTCCTCCTCCGCCTTGTCCACCTCCTCCTCGGGTCGCCCACGGCCCCGGGGGAAACCGTGCACCCCCAACCCCCGGGGTAACGTTGGCGATGGTGCTGGGGTTGGGGGGGGCCTGGACCCCCCCCCTGCATGCTGTGGTGCACACAGGCGATTGATGCGCCGGCGGCGCGGACGCACTCTGCGGGGTGCACGCCGCGGCAGCCGTTACTGTTACTTTCCAGCCCGACCCCCCCCCCGCCCCCCAAGTAACGACCGTTACCCGGGAAAGATTACAAAGAGTCACACGCCGCCCGTGGCCCAGACTCGGCCCATCGTGGGACGATGCTCAGGAGAGGAAAAAACACACAGGCACAATTAATCCTCGATTTTCCAGAAAATATGGGAAAATATGGGAAGTGGGGGGGAAGACAGAAACCCAGAAAATATGGGAAAATATGGGGAATAGTTTTATTTGTGTGTATTTATTTGTGTGTCCTGGAGCCCCTTCAGATGCGGCGTTTCTGAAGCGGCCGATTGTTCAAGGTGGCACGATCCCCGCGGTCTCAGGAACCCACGGCGGGATCGGCACGACGCGAGCCTGCGGTAATGACCTCCTCCCCCCACCTCGGGTCTGAGCACGGTGGAACGATCCCCGCGGTGTCAGGAACCAACGCCGGGGTCGGCACGGCACGAACCTGCCGTTTTGGGCGCCTCTTGGGCCGTCTTGGAGCTCTCTCGGGTAGTGTTCTGGTCCTCCTGGAGGTCTCTTGGGCCGTCTTGGGGCGGTCTTGGGGGCCTCTGCGGGCTGTCTGGGAGCTACGGGAAGCCGAAGAGGCGAGAATGCCCAAATCATTCAAAAACCAATGGGAATCAATGGTTCGGGAAGAGGGGCAGGGAGAGCGGGGGTAATTACAGTGCCGTTTTCAATACATGCTCCGCGTGCGGATCATGTATTAAGATTAAAAGGGGTTGAATATTAAAAACAATGATGAATTGATGCATTGGTTTATTAGTAAATTAGTCATGTATTAAAATCCTATATGTTATGAACTCCTATGGATTAGAAACTGCCTTGTAATTACACTGTCTGCTGCTTGCAGCTGGTCTTCGGCCCCCGCCGTCGGGCGCCTCTTCCTCGGCACACACTGGGCGCTGAGGGGGGCCAGCCACGTGGGCGAGTCTTCAAGCAGTGGCGAAGCGTCCTTGCGTGCCTCTGGGCCTAGCAAACCATGTCCTAAGAGCCTCTTGTGGTTTCCACGACATGTTCTTAGAACATTTCTGGCTGGGACTGTCTTGTTCCAACGCATCGTGGATATGTCCTGAGAGCATGGTTTTTGTTCTTAGAACACATTTGGGTTCTCAGAACACTCCGTGGTAGGCCTACGGGAATGCCGGGACGGTCGGTCCCTGCTCAAAATCTGTGAAGTCTTCGTCTTGCTGTCCTTCCCTTGCGTCTGACGCGGCCCCTGCAGGAACCTCGAGGGCCGCACGCAGCTGCAGCGCTCCCTCATCGAGGTGGACCGCGGCCTGTCGCGGTGGCGGGTGGAGCAGGCCCGCTCGATCGGGCGCCCTTCCTTCTCTCCCTCTCTCGCTCTCCCTCTCCCCTTCTTTTTGGCGGCGAGCGAGGTGGGGAAGTGAGGAGGGTTAGGTCGGGCCTGTCCCTCTACAGGGGGAATATCCGAAAATAGTAAAAAATATAGTCTGGGGACGATTTATGGAATATTCTTTGACCATTTTGGGTGTATTTTGGGGGGTATGTTTCATTGTTCGTCCAAAACCCCCCTGTAGGGGGACAGGCCCGACTTAAGAGGAGGGGGCCTTCTCAGGAGGCGGCGAGGCTTCTCAGATGCCCGCCAGCCTTCTGAGACGTGTTCTGCGCCTCCGGGGAAGCGGCGCCGGAGGCGCCGCCAGGGGGCCTCAGCGACGATCCGAAAAATCCGCGCGGACCTCCGAGTTTTTATGTTTACGTCATCCCTCGTTCCCCTTACGAAGACGCAGAACACTTCTCAGAAGGGCGGAGGGCTTCTGAGAAGCCCCGCCGCGCTCTGAGAAGGCCCCTCCTCACTGCCCCCCCTCTCGCTCGCCGCCGAGAAAGGGCAGACACCTCCAGGGGCCCCAGATTGAGAAAGTCAAGGCGTCGGGAGTCTGGGGCGCTCCCTGCGCAGTCTGGGCTGGGTTCCACCCCGCGGTGGAGGGTTACTCCGAAGGGCTTGGGCGACCCGTCCTCCTCCTCCTGCTCCTCCTCCTCCTCCTCCTCCTGCTCTTCCTCCTCCTCCTCCTATTCCTCCTCCTCCTCCTCCTCCTCCTCCTCCTCCTCCTCCTCATCCTCCTCCTCCTTCCTCTCCTCCTCCTCCTCCTCCTCCTTCTCTATCTCCTCCCCCCCCCCCCTCCTCCTGTGCCTCCATCTCCTCCTCCCCCTCTCCTCCTCCTCCTCCTCCTCCTCCTCCGCCTCCTCCTCCTCCTCCTCCTCCTCCTCCGTTCTTCTCCTCCTCCTCTCCCTCCTTCACCTCCTCCTCCTCCTCATCTTCCTCCTTCTCCTCCTCCTCCTACTCCTCCTCCTCCTCCTCCTCCTCCTCGGGTCGCCGGCGGCCCCGGGGGGGAGACCGTGCATTGTCTGGGGCACTCCCTGCGCAGTCCGAGCTGGGGCCCACCCCGCGGCAGCGGCAGGGCGCCTGGGTTGTCGCCACCCTGTTGCAGTCGGGTAAGGGGACCCGGTTAGTGGTAGGGCCCCGGGGCCCTTGAATTGGCCAGAATCACTGAACCAGGTCTGCCGTAGCTGGTGTCTTTCGGGTGACGGCAGCTCCGGTTCGTGGAACTGGGACGGGGGGGGCGCCCCCGGTGCAGATCACCAAACCAGGTTCCACTAAACCCAGTTCAGCCAACGCCCGATTCAGGGGCAGCGATCGGGGGGAACAGGAGGCACAGGGGGGACGCATCGACCCCCCAGTCTCCTCCTCTCCTCCTCCTCCTCCTCCTCCTCCTCCTCCCTCCCGCCCACTAGTCGGCGACAGGGGCCCGACCGCCCCACCCCGCCCTGGGAGCGTGCGGGTCTGCTACCGGGGGCCCATCGCCGATCTATCGGCCATGTATCGCCGGCTCCAGGTTTCGGGGGAGCGTAAGACCCGGGTTTGCCAGGACTCGGGTTCGCCATCGTTTTTTGACGACCGCGACTCGGGTTCGCCATCGGATTTTGACGAGGAGGAGTTTTGTGGGATGTCTGCAGCGGGAGGCCTCGTCAAAATGCAGGCTCGGCCTCGTCATTTTTTTGACGACCTCGTCGGGGATTTCCGAGTCCCCCGTACCCGGGTCTTACGTCTCCCCGAAGGTTGAGGAGGGAAAAAAACACACAGACACAATTCATCGTCGACTCCCAGGAAAAGATGGGAAGATATTCGGGAGCAAAAAAAGAGGGGGGTGATGACAAGGGGGGGGGGATTTCATGGCGCGGGCCATGATTTTTCCTCAGATTTCATGGCGCCTCTTCTTATCTTATTACGTCCCTGGCCCCCCCCGCTGGGCCGCGCACATGCCGCCGGTCATGATTTGCACCCCCCCCTCTTGGACACCCCCCTCTTGGCCGCTCCCGAAATATGGGAAGTGGGGGGGAAGACAAAAACCCAGAAAATATAGGAAAATATGGGGATCATTCATTTTATTTGTGTGTATTTATGTGTGTGTCCTTGGGCCCCTTGCCAGGTCGATGCTTCCCCCCCCCCTGTGCCAGACCCCCCCCCCCTATCGTTGCCCCTCGCTGCTGTGGCGCGCTCTCGACGCGCGCGGCGCTGGTCGGCCGCTGCGCGCGGCCAGGCGGCGGGTCGCGCGGGGGCGCGGAGGGTTGCGCTGGGCTGGGCGGGGCAGAGTCCGAGTGTGCGGCGATGGCAACCATGCAGAACCGTGGGGGCCTCCTGGGAGGCTTTTGGGAGGCTCTCGTCGCCACCGCGGAATTCGCCTCGAAATTCTGGTCAGAACGCACCCCAGGAGAGGTCTGGGGAGTAGCGGTATCGGTACCTTTTGGTTTCCCCATTTCTCTCCCTCCCTCGCCCTCGCTCCCCGTTTCCCTCCAGCCCTCCATCCTCAGGCGATTGCAAACATGGATCAGCGGGGCGTGGAGTAGCGACGGGCCCCGTTTCCTTGGGAAATCGCGGAGTTCCGCCGCCGAGCGAGGCGGCACCGGCCGCATAATTGGGGAGGGCGCCTCCCCCGATCCATGGATTTGGCGGCCGCGCGCCAGAGCCATGGATCGCTAGTCCATGTCTGCGCGCCCCCGAGAGAGTTGTTGTTTCTGTTTTTCTCTCTTTCCCTCCCATCCTCTCTCCCTCTCCCTCTCTCTGTCCTCCTCTTCTTCCTCCTCCTCCTCCTCCGCCTCCTCCTCCGCCTCCTCCTCCTCGAGTGGGGTCCGGCGGTGCGGCCGGGCCCCGACGGGTGCCCGCAGGGGCCCGGCGGGAGGTCGAAGGCGGAGGGGCTCCCGTCTGGAGCCAGCCGCTCGCCTGACGCCGAGTGGTGCTCTCGGCCGTGTTCGGGCCAGGTCATCGGCCGAGGGCGAGGGGGAGGGACGAGGAGGAGGAGGAGGAGGAGGAGGAGGAGGAGGAGGGACGAGGAGGAGGAGGGACGAGGAGGAGGAGGAGGAGGAGGAGGAGGGGGAGGAGGAGGAGGAGGAGGTGAAGGAGGAGGAGGAGGAGGAGGAGGATGCAAAGTCCGCGGGGGCCAAGGCCCGGCAGAGCCGGGCAGGCGCCCCCGAGCGCGCACTGCCAGAGGCCGCCTCGGGCGGCGCCGGCGGGGCGCGCGGCCGACGGGAGGCGGGGGGTCGAAATCCTGGACGATCGAAGTGGATTCGGAAAGAATGGGTACGGTAGGTTCGCGTCGTATCGACCGGCGGCGACCCCGCCGCCGACGTTCAAGGTTGAACGCCGGCGGCGGCCCAGAATCGGTCGATGTTGAACGATCGGACGTTGCGGAGACGGCCGATCGTTCAAGGTTGAACGATCCAGCGCGGTGTCGGGAACCAACGCTGGGGTCGACACGACACGAACCTGCCGTACGATGCCCAACAGCAGTTCCTGACTCGCCGTTCGCGCCGCCGCGGATGTCACTCTCTGAAGGCAGCAGGCCGCCTGCTCAACGGCGGCCGCCGTCGGTTTGGGACAGCATTTGCAGTTGGGCATTGTACCAAGATTTTCCGTACCCGTTTCAGGTGTCCAAATGTATCGTTCCATCCGCATGTTGGCCCTCTCGCCCTCCCCCTTCAGTATCGTGTCACCGACCTCCATCCCCATCCCCATCCCCTTCGAGACTCCCACCAAATTGCCCCCCAGTCGGGGATGCGCGGCCTATATCCCCATCTAGGGGGCCGCTGGGGATCGGCTCAACGATGCTCGCCCCTGGGTCTGGCCCTTCAGGGATCGTCCCCGTCGCCCCCCCTTGGCCCAGTACGCGCAGGACGCCGGCTGAGCCCGGCCCTTTTGGACCAAGGATCAGCGTCGATTCCGCTGGCCTGGCCAGCTAAACTTGTACGTGTCAGTATCGTTTAGCCGATCCCCATCCCCATCCCCGTCCCCATTCAGACTCCCACCATCTCATCCCCCCAGTTGGGGATATACCCTTCGAAATCTGACAGAAACTGCCTATATCCCCATCTAGGGGGGTTAATCGGCCAATGGGGCCCAGGCCACGTGAGTTGGGATATGGATCGGTGAAGCGACGCTCAGCTTGGGCAGATTAGGTGTCGGTGTTAAGTTGACGTTTTACCGAATACACTTCTCTGTGGCCAGCACACGACGCGTCTGCCTTTGGCCCGCGGAGGGCCAACGTGCTTCGGTGCCCCCGTGGTGCCGACCTGAGTTCGGAGAGTAGCCGGTTGGCCCATCTGGGCTAGTTGACCGTTCTTTGATGCTCGATCTTGTTCAAACACGAACGCACTCACGCAAATACATGCATGTATACACACAAACACATATCCATACACACATACATGCATGCATACATGCATACATGCACACCTGCATACATCACTACATACATGCATGCATACCTGTGTGCATCCATACATGCATGCATGCATACATACAGACAGTTGCATACACATACATATCCATGTGCATCCAAGTATACATGCATGCACACATGCGCATACATTTTCATACACGTGCATAAACATACATACACACATACATGCACAACCACTCATCCATACATGCATGCATGCATGCATGCACACACATGTACATACATACATATATATATATGCATACACACATGCATGCATACAGTCATACATGCATACCTATATACCTACATGTATACATACATGTACACACATGTTTACATGTATCCATACACACATACATACATACATACATACATACATGCATACATACATACATCCATACATACATACATACATGCATACATACATACATAAATACGTACACACGTACATAACTACACACATACATGCAGTCGTGACAGCATACATACATTCATACGTACATACATGCAGACATACGTACATACATACATATGTACATACATACATGCATCCAGGACCACATGCATACAAACATGCATGCGTGCATGCACACATACATGCATACACCTATCCACATACATACACATACACACACATACAGGCACACCTACATACACACATACATACCTTCATACATACATACATACATACATACATACATACATACATACATGCAGGCATACATTCATACAGACATACATACATTCATACACACACACATATATACCTACATGCGTACACACATGCGTACAAACATATATTTATATATACACATACAGGCATGCATGCATCCATGCATACCTTCGTACACATACGTACTCATATGCATACACGCATCCACGCATGCATGTATGCATACATACACATGCATGCATGCATGCATGCATGCATGCATGCATGCATACAGACAGACAGACAGACAGACAGACTTACTTACTTCCGAAAGGCGCTTTGCGGGTTTGTAGGGACCCCTGGTTTCCCGATCGCCTTGGGGAGCCCGAAACGGCTTTGGAGGGCACCGGGGAGGTTCCCGAGATTCCCAAGGTGTTCCCAGAGCTTGCCAAAAGGTCCCGAGACCACCCAGGACGGCCTTTCGGCGGCCCAAGATGGCCCAGGAGGGCCCCAAGAGGGGCCCCAGAGGGGCCCAAGACCCAAGACGGCCCAAGATGACCCCAAGGTGGACCAAGAAGAGCGCAAGACGACCCAAGACGACCGAAGACGCGCCTTACCCGGCCCAAGAGATCTTCGAGGACCCACATGAGAGCCCCCTAGGGGCTCCCAAACGGTTCGAGAGGCCTCACAATTGCCTCCAAGACATCTATATAGGGCGGACGAGCAGCGAGAAGCCCCTCGCAGGCGCAAGGTTCGTAAAATTTCACGCTCGTTGTTCATCGCCCCCCACTACCTGCTGGCATTCAGATACTTTGACGTTCCAGAGGCGCTTGCCTTCCGCCGCTGGATCCCTACTTTGAGCTCCGACGCCGTCCCAACGCCCCCGGTCTCTGCCCCCGAGCGCGCGCTTGCCCCGACGCGCCCCCGCGTCCGCCGCGATCCCGGCGCGACGCCTCCCGCGCGATGGCAGCGCGTGGGCCTCTCAGAACTTCCTCCAGCCGCGCAGCTCGAGCACTCCGCCCCCCGCCCCAGTGCATTGGGGGGGGTCCTCCCGGCGCACCGTCCACGGCGCGCCTCCACGCACTCGTGTGCGCGTGTGCGTATATTCGGGGGTGGCCGCTCCCGATATTTACAGCGCCTGTTTTGATACATGCTTCGCGTGCGGACCATGCATTAGAAATAGAGGGTTGATTAATACATACAAGGGTGAGTTTATGCATTGAGTTGTTCATGCATTAAGCCATGCATTACAATTCCTATGTCTTAAAAATCCTATGTGTTAAGACCTGCCCTGTATATATATATATATATATATATATATATATATAGAGCCCGGACCGCTCCCTCACTGAGTCAGGGGGGGTCAAACGAGACTGGACCCGCCAAGAGGGCTCCGAGGAGGCCCCGGGGCCGCCCAAAACGGCCCTCGAGGTGGCCAGGAAAACGCCCAGACGCCCCCAACACGCCGACCACTGCCCCGAGACCGCTCACGTGGCCCCCAAGACGCTCCAACAGAGCTTCAAGCTGATCTCCGAAAGAGGCCCCCCGCCGCATGCTGCCTTATCCCTTCCGCCCCTCCTCTCCCGCCCCAGGCCGCCTCCTCCCTCCCGTCCCTCCTCCCTACCGTCCCTCCCCGTCATGTCCGCTGGAGCTGAAAAAAACACGCCCTCTCCCTCTCTCCCCCTGCTGCCTCCCTTCCGTCCCTCCTCCTCATCCTCGCTTGGGTCGATGGTCTCGCCGACTTCCTCTGACTGATCCTGTTTCGCATCTCTCTCCGTTGCCGAGAGCGCGTGCCAAGCCCTGGCCAGATCTCTTGCACAGCTCGTCACCTTCGACTTCTGCTGGCGACATTCGAGATTCCTCCTCCTCCTCCTCCGCCTCCTCCTCCTCTGCCAGCGCCCCCTTGCTGCCTGCCAGGCCCAGGCGAGGGAGGCCATCGACGGCTGGAACGAGAGCCAGGGCAGCTCGTCGCCCTACACCCCGAGAACCGTGGCGCGCCCCGCACCGCCCGTGCCGGCAGCCGCGGCAAAAGAGCTGGGCGGACGGCACCGCGGTCCCTGAGGGCTCGTCGGTTTTTCGTCCATCGACGTGTGGGGATCGAGCCAGATACATCCAGGCACATGAAGATGAATCGAGGGGCATCCAGGTAAATCCAGATACATCGAGATACATCTGGGTAATATCTAGGTAAATCCAGAGATCTCCAGGGAAAGTTTGAGCAATTCGAGGCCGCTCCAGCGCAAATCAAAGAATGGCAGAAGTCGTTAAGCCTTTCACGATGTGAGGGGGGAGGGCAGTAGACGTATCCTTAAAGGTGCCCTAAACGGCCCCAAGCTGCCACCGCCCCCAATGCTCCTGAGAGGGGCACGTCCATTCACCCTACGTGTATTGCACCCGCGTGAACGAGCACCCGAAGGAGAAGCAGTACGGTGGCGTTGATGTCGACGGCAGTGGTGACGGACTTATCAATAGTGTTAGTAATCGATGTTTTTGCATAGCGCCTGAAGCATCCTCGCAGTGTCACCATCATTCGCATCCGGTTGAAGAGGTTTAGAGAAAGGGGTGGGCCTGCACACATTCATTTTACCAAGTGCTCTGTACGAAGTGGTGCGCGTTCATGCAGGGTCATGTTCACACGCTCGCATTGCTCGTCCGAGTGCAATTGTAGATTCACGTCACAAGTTCTGCGTTACGTTGCCAGGGTGATCCGTATTACGTGAAACGTTTTCAGTTCTTCCTTCCCACTGCACTGTTCACGGTCGGAGCCCTCACATCGTTACACTCGGATTGTGTTGCAAACTGGGACCGTGGCACAGTCAAAGAGTGTTTTGGTTCTCGCATGCGTGGGTTGTTTCTGGGATGTTGTGCAGGTGCTGATACGTAGACATTCCGTGTAGGGGAAAGCAGCGATTGTTTCGGGACCGCGGCTCCCACTTTCGGGGGTGGACAGAACCCCGAAAAGTGGTACGTCGCTTAGTGAATTGTCCGTTGTCGGTTCTCGAGAGGGCGCCGCGGCCGTTATTGTCCAGGCTCACGCCCGCCAGGCTTGGGCCTCAGGTCGTTGTCACTAAACCACGTTTTACTAAAGGGGGGTCTGCCCATCCCCGATACTGCACACAGGAAACGCTCGTGGGCTCCAGAGCGCGCGCCTCGCGTCGTTACCAGGGATATCGCGGCCTCGGCAGCGCGCCTCCTAAGTTCTTGAATCGGAGATCGCGGTTCCTCGGCAACGCGGATTTGGCTCGTGGTGTCGGGAGCGCGGATCCGATGCATTTTAACGGAGGCATTGTGGCCGCGGGAGCGCGGATCTTACGTTTGTTACCAACCGTCCTGAGGCGTTGGGGCCCAACGCCCCCCGCGTCTCCTCATTCCTCCTCCTCCCATCCCGGCCTCTGCCCTCCGCATATCCACTTCTGCAAACCTCACAGGCTTCGTGGCCCCATAGAGAGCTCCAGCTAAGGCCCAACTGCCAGGCTCCGCATGGCGTCGGTGCTTCACTTTGGCACACCCCACACACGTTTGTGGCCAAACGGGAAGCTCCAGCTAAGGCCCAAAAGCCAGGGTTGGCATGGCACCAGTGCCTCATTTCTGCACGCCCTTCGCACGTCGCGTTGCCCCATTGGGATCTCAAACGAAAGCCTCCTTCCTTCTGGAATCGCCCATGCGACCGAGCCTTCTGGCAAGAACTCTGCCAAAGTATCGAACCGTGTGTTCCCCCAGCCGCTGGGGAAACCCTTCGGGAAACACTTGGCGAGGATGGCGGGGAATATCAGGAGCAGGAGGAGGAGGAGGAGGAGGAGGAGGAGGAGGAGGAGGAGGAGGGGGCAACTTGGGAGCCTCTGGGGGCACTCTCGGGGCCTGCTGGGAGCTTCCTGGGAGCCTGTTGGAGGCCTCTTAGGGCCTCCTTGGGCCTCTTGTGGGCCTTTGGTGGCCTCGGGGGCCCCTGTGCCCGCCTTAGGGCGTGCCTAGCCCGTCTGACGCCGTCAGAAGCCGTCTTGGGGGCCTCTCTGGGCCGACTTGGGGCCCTCTTGGGGTGCTCAAGGGTTGTCTTGGAGGCCATCGTGGGCGTCTTGGAGGCCTCTTCGGCCGTCGTGGGGCCCTCCTGGGTTCCAGGGCCATCTTGGAGGTCTCTTGGATGATCTTGGGACGATCGTTGGGGGCTCTTGGGCCGTCTCGGGCCATCGGAAGGCCAAACATAAACTCATGCTTGAACAATTCAACCACCTAGGAAACGTCACTACTGTTGCCCTCGTCGGGCCCTCCTGGAGGCCCTCTTGGAGGCCTCTCGGGCCAGCTTGAAGACCTCTTAGGGGCCTCTTGTGCTGTCTTTGTGCGGACTTGGAGGATCTCGGATCCTCTTGGGCCGTCTTGGAGGCCATCTTGGACCATCTTGGGCAAACTTGGAGACCATATTGACCATTGGAGGCCATACAAGCCGTCAGACGTTTTCTGTGCAGCGGCGGGGCCTTTCGGATGGCCAGCGCGCTTGGCCGAAGCCCCAGGGGGGAGTTCTTTCTGGACAACAAAACCAAGCCGTATAGGGTTTAGCACGCCAGGCACCTTTGTGATAAATCAACAGGGGGCGGCAGATCTACTGGCTTGCGGCTGATCTCGCCACTGTGCCTGGTCTTGAAGCCCTCTTGGCCGTCATGAGGTCTTATTGGCTCCGATAAAGACTAGCGACCAGCTGCGCCAGTCCGCGTCAAGCCCGGGGGTATGTGGCAATTTGTGCTCCAGGACCCCCTAAAGATTCATCAGGAGTGAGGACTGTGGCTCATGGGAATGGGCAAAGGACGTGAGGACACGCCCACTTCGTGCCCAGCGGCACGGTGTCAGATTCGAGGCAATTCGTTCAATTGATCCAGCATGATTTCTCTGCAGCCCATCTCATGGGATAGAGGGGCATCAGGAACCTGGCTGGATTTCCAATTGCTTCACGAACTCCCGCGCTTCAGGTTTTGAAGAGGCAGGGCGCGGAGTCGCTTCGGTCGTCTCCATACTTGTGTCTCCGCCCCCTCGACCTGAACACACGCGTGGATCTTGGAAGCAGTCTCAGCGAGCAAGGTGTACAGCTCTCGCCAGCAGCTCGTCGCGCGGCAGCCATGGCAGCTCGACCTCGCGATAGATGTAGATTGTCGCAGCTCGCGCGCTCGCAGTCTGGGATCGCTGCGGTCGCGCACGTGGCTCATCGTCCCGTGTTGAACATTGCTCGGTCCCTTATAAGAGGAAAATCCTGGAAGCCTCGCGCGGCGCGTAGAAGTATCATCTAGTCCACACGTCAGCTCCGTGAGCTATGGGTCGACGCTCGCGCGGCGATTCTCTGGAGCCAGCCCGACGTAGATCCGACGTGATTCCGATGTAGTCCGACGTGGACCCCACGTAAATGCGACGTGGATCCGACGTGCATCGGATCTCAAGTTGCCGTGCGAGGCCTCCAGGATTTGTCTCATAAGATCCCCGCCCTCTTCGTCCTATCCCTTCTTTCAGATGCAACTCCTGAGAGGTGAAATTCTGTTTTCGCCCTGGTCCGAAATCCAGCTTAATCCAGCTTAATCCCATTTAATCCCGCTTAATCCTGTTTAATCCCACTTGATCCGGCTTAATCCCGCTTAATCCGAGGCCCACTCCGGCGTAATAGTTCCCAAATGGGGCTTAATCTTCTCTAATCTGTCCGACGAAAACCTCCCAGTAGTTGCCTCCTAATCTTCCCGTCCCTTCTTTTCTGCTCCCCAATCTCGCCCCTGGCCGCGCGCCCGCCCCACAGGCGCGTCGAGCACGACCCTCCGTGCCCACGCTGGAGGACTGGAAGGACCAGCTGTCCCAGATAGAGGACGGCGCGACGAGCACGAGCCAGGGGGGGGAGGGAGGCATTTCGAGTCCTCCGATTCGATGCGACTCGATTCTGTTTCGACGGCCCCCGATTACATTTCGATTCGAGCTCGATTCCGATGTGGGATCCGAACTCTCCACGGAGGCCTGGTCTCCCGGTTTCCGTCGATTCGACGTCTGCCGATTCGGCTGCCGATTTCCGCCGATGTGATTTACTTCGATTGCAAACGTGACTTGTTGAGTCGATTCGGGGCTCTCCTGGGGGGGGGGGGGCGGCGGGCACTGTGTCGGGGCCACCTCGGCGATCCCGCCTCCTCCTCCTCATCCTTCTCCTCCTGCTCCTCTTCTTCCTCCTCCTCCTCCTCTTCCTCCTCCTCCTCCTCTTCTCAGTAGCATGAGCGGCTGCACCTCAAAGATGGAGCACGTGTGCGCCTTGGGAGGGGGCAGCGGCAGTCCGTGGTGGCCCCTGCAGCGGCCCCCATGGTAGCATCGAGGAAAGAGAAAAAAAAAAATGGATTCGACGCGCGTGAGTCAGCGAGGGCTTCCCGTTTCCATACAGCATCGGCGCGCTCCTCCACCACATCGCGCGGTGTCGCCATTTCTTGGGGGTACTCTCCCCGATGCGTGGGTGTGGCCACCGCGCACCAGATCCACGTGACTATCCCTAGTCCATGTCGGCTATCATGCGCCCGATGAAAATGGGTTCAGAAGAAAGCGCACGTCCCAGTGCCCTGCTTTCAATTTGAGTTCGCGGTTCTGCGACAGCGACGGGAGATTGCGAATAGCCCCAGTGTGGGAAGCGCCGGGTCAGCGCCCGGTGTCGGTATGAATGTGAGGCACCAGGCCAAGCAGTGTGTTGGAGGGGAGGTCGATTGTCACCAGTTCCCCCCCAAGACGCTCTCCCAGACGCTTCGTTGCATCGACGCCTCCCTACCCCGCTGGCCCAGCGCAGCGGATGGGTCGGCCGAGGCCTCGCCGGGTGCCCGCCCGAGGGCGCCTCGTGGGCGCCTGCTCCTCCTCCTCTTCTTCCTCCTCCTCCTCCTCCTCCTCCTCCTCCGCCTCCTCCTCCTCGGAACTTTCCGCCCGGCGCGCCCGCCCGTGGCCGCCCCGTGCGCGCCCCGTGGGCGCCTCCCGTGCGCTGGGCGGGGCGGCCGAGGCCTCGCCGAGGTGCCCGCCGCGCGAGGGCGCCCTCGCGGGCGCCTCGTGCAGAGAAGCCGAGGCGTCGCCCGGCCGGGCCCGCCCGCGGGCGCCCCGTGCTGTGCGCCCCGCGTGGGCGCCTGCTGTGCGCTGGGCGGGTCGGCCGAGGTTCTCCGCCCGTCGGGGGCCCGCCCTCGCGGGCCCCTCGGGGGCGCCTCGCGTGCGCGCCGGGCGCGCGGGCGCGTGTCGGCCGCTGCCTCGCCCGGCTTCTGCGCGCCGCGTGCGTTTTCGCTGGCAGGTTTCCCTCGGGGGCGGCGAGAGGGGGGTTGATGACTACTAGGGGGGGGGGATATCAGGGCGGGGGCCATGATTTTTTGCCCCAGATTTCATGGCGCCCCTTCTTATTTCATTACGTCCCTGGCCCCCCCGCTGGGCCGCGCACATGCCGCCGGCCATGATTTGCACCCCCCCCTCTTGGCCGCTCCCGAATGTTTTCCTCGTGGGCGGTAAGAGGGGGGAGATGACAGGGGGGGGATGCAGTCGGCCCGCATTAGTAGGTCGACCCTGCCAAATCAAGGGTACCCTTGTGTCCTGAGTCTCGCGACCCATGCTTCCTACATTCCTGTGGCAGTGGCAATGTGGCCCGCGGAAGGGTCTTGTGTCCTCTCGCGTGTCCTGTCCCATCGAGTCCGACTGTATCATGGCATGGGCCATGCTAATTTCCCAGATGTCATGGCGCCTCCCCTTGTTTCGTGACGCCCCTGGCCCCCCCCACCTGGGCCGCGCACATGCCGCCGGCCGTGCTTTGCACCCCCCGCCCCCTCTTGGACGCCCCCTGCTTGGCCGCTCCCGATTTTCCCGAAGAGAGAACAGTACCGGCCCCCAAAGCTGGACTTCATGGTCCCCCTTTGGGTGTTCGATTCGTGACTGGTATGCACAACATGTTCGTCTCGACTCTCGATTGCTAGAATCCCCGGTCGGCCGCAATCGTTCCCCCCCATTCACTGTTTGTCCAAAGAGCAACATGGTGCACATACATTGATTTTTAAGATTGTTTCACTTTTGCATCGAGCTCCGACGACTTTATTTCGGCACGGCACGGCACGGCAGCGGCGATCACACCCGCATGTCTCCCTTACCTGCAGCCAGCCCAGCTCCTCCAGCCCAGCTCCTCCTCGCGCCCCCCACCTCCCGCAAGCCAGGCTCGTCGCCCCCGCAGCCAGGGCACCGCCCCAACCTCCTCCCGCAGCCAGCCCAGCTCCTCCTCGCTCCCCCGCCAGTGCGCCCCGCCCTGACCACTGCACTCTGGCATGGCACGCCACGGGCACCGCGCACCCCGTTCCCCGCCTTCCCCTCCCGCAGCCAGTCCAGCTCCTCCTCGCCCCTCCGCTCCGAACACTTCTTTCCGGCATGGCACGGCACGGTATTGGCACCGCGCTTTTCATGCTCCCCCGCAGCCAGCCCAGCTCCCAGCTCGTCCCTCTCGATTCCCGCAGCCAGCCCAGCTCCTCCTCCCCTCCAGCCAGCACGCCCCTTCCGCCCCGGCCGCTTCAATCTGGCACGGCACCGGCACCGGCACCGCGCCTTATACCACCCCCTCCGCAGGTAGCCCAGTTCTTCCTGCCGGCCCCCCGCAGCCAGCGCGCCCCGTCCGCTCCGACGACTTCCTTCCAGCACGGCGCGGCACCAGCATGGCGCCGTCCCCCTTCCCCGCCTCGCAGCCAGCCCTGTTCTTCCCCCTCGCCCCCCGCAGCAATCCCATATCGTCTTCGCCCCCCAGCCAGCGCGCCTCCTCCGCCCGACCACTTTCTTCCGGCACGGTGCGTCGCAGGCAATGGGGCACCGCTTCCCCCCCCCCAGCAGGCAGCCCAGCTCCTCCTCCTCCTCCTCCTCCTCCTCCTCCTCCTCCCTTCCTCCTTCTCCTCCTCCTCCACCTCCTCCTCTTCCTCCTCCTCTTCCTCGCGCCCACGCAGCCAGTCCAGACCTTCATCGCCTCCAAGCCAGCGCGCCCCTACCGCCCCGACCATTTTTGCTGGCACGGCACTGGCACCGCGACCCGCCATACCCCCGCAGCCAGCCCCAGTTATCCTCCTTTCTCTCCTCTGTCTCCTCTTCCTCATCGTCCTCCTCCTCCTTCCTCCTCTTTCTTCTCCTCCTCCTCATCCTCCTTCTCCTCCTCCTCCTCCTCTTCCTCCTCGTCCTCTTTGTCCTCCGCAGCTGGCCGATCTCCTACTCGCCCCCCCCAGCTTGCGCACCTCTCCGCCCCGTCCCGTTCACTCCGGCACGGCCATGGCACCGCGCCCCACTGCCCCCCCCCCCGCAGGCAGCCCAGCCCCTCCTTGTCGCCACCTGCAGCCAACCCATTCCCTCGTCTTGGTATCGCTCGGACGTGTGCACTTGTTCTCGGCGGGGATCCTTGAGGAGCATCCTGGATCATCCTGCGACCAAACAAAAAAACCGCGCACGACACCGACAAAAGACACAGGAAATGGACGTCCGAGCGATGGCCAGCCATCGCCCCCCCCCCCCCCACCACACACACACACACACACAGCGGGCCCCGTCTGCCCTCCGCCTCCCCAAAGGCACGGCACGGGTACTGCGCCGGCCCCTGTTCCCAGTTACTCTTAGGTCGGGCCTGTCCCCTATACATGGGGATTTTCGACGAAAAAGAAAAGTACCTCCCAAATAGTCCAACAATAATGCAAAACAGTCCGTGAACTATTTTTTGAGTATTTTTGTTGCCTTTTTGGTGCATTTTTGGAGTATGAGTATTTCTTATTTTTCGTCGACAATCCCCCTGTAGGGGGACACGCCCGACATAAAGTTACTTGTTGTTCGCCCCCCGCTTCCGCCCCCCAGCCAGCGCGCCCCCTGCGCCCCAAACATTTTATTCCTTCACGGCAGGGCAGTGGCACCGCATTCCATCTTTCCCGCCCCGCATCAAACCCCGTTATTCTTATTATTCGTAGTACTATCCGTATTATTATTATTAGCATTATTCGTTTTATTTGTCGTGTCATGTTTATGGTTATTTGCACGTTTATGCTTCTAAGTATTATCCATATTCGGTGTATTATCTTAGTGGTATTCGTCTCATGCGTATTATTATTATTACTATTATTATTATTATTCGTCGTATTGTTTTCTTCGTGTTTAATTGGTTATATCTAATAATGGATGGGTCCACACTATTAGTATAAATTCCCTTGTTCTTCGTGCCATTCGCATTATTACTAGTATGCTTATTTTTCTTGTTCCTCCTCCTTCTCCACCTCTCCCACCTCTTCGCCCCCCGCAGCCAACCCAACTCTTCGTCACCTCTACGCCAGCGCTCCCCATCCGCCCCGACCACTTTGTTCTAGCACGGCATGGCACCGGCACCGCGCCCGCTCTTCCCCCGCCGCTCGCAGCCAGCCCCGTTCTTCCTCGCCACCCAGCCAGCACGCCCCAAAACAGGTGAAGCACCATATGCATTGGCAATCCGAACTCGAAAACAAGACAAAACCATTCGACAAGTATCACAATCTGCAATCTTTTGTTGGCATTCCGCAGACAGTTGCCAGAACCTGGCGCGCGCAAGCACTCGCTGAAACCATCCTGAAACCTTCGGTTTCAGCAATTTACTTGGCATCGCTCGGACATGTGCATTTTTGTCGGCGAGGACCCTCGAGGAGCATCCTGGGTCATCCTGCGAAAAATACGCGCACGACATCGAACAATGCACGGGGAATGGACGTCCGAGCGATGGCCAGCTCACAGTGGAAACCCATGCCAAGGAACACCCTGCTTGCCTTCAGGGCGCCCTGGGTCTCTTGGGCTCCCACGCCAAAGATCAATGACCGTCCTGAGGTCTCAGGTTTGGGCTTTTTGCGGATGGTTTCTTGTGCTCGAGTTCCGATTGTACCACGCATGGGACCATACTCGCCACAGGCATGCGCATGGCGAAGACATTCAACAACTTTCTCGGTCCCGCCAACCTTAAGTCGGGCCAACCATCCCGGTCCCGCCGACCTTAAGTCGGGAATATTCAAACATAGCAACAACATATTCCGGGGACGATGTTTGGAATATGTTTTGACTAGTTCGGGGTATTTGTAGGGTATGCTTTCATTTTTCGTTCAAGATTCGCCTGTAGGGGGACATGCCCGACCTAACGCCAACCTTGTCTAGGAATACCGTACCGCACGGGCCACGCGCAAGCGCGCGCGTCTCCGCGAGCGCGCACGCCGCTGTGTCGTCCAAGTCCTTCTGCTTCGCGCAGCACCTCAGCACAGAGGTGCGCAGACTCACGCGAAGGCCCCGTGGGTGCCGACCAGTGAAACGCAAGACTCGAGTTGCGCCAGAACTCGGGTTTTGCCGACGTTTCTTTTCACGAGCGTCTCCCAGACGCGCAGCATGTCAGCACAAAGGTGCGCGCAGCATGGCTCGCGCAGCACGTCAGCGCAGAGGTGCGCAAACTCACACGAAGACCTCGTGAATTCCGATCGGGGAAACGTCAGAGCTCGGGTTTTGCCGCCGCTTCTTTTGACGCGAGCGTCCTGGACGTTGACGGTCCAGTGTTCGTGGGATGTTTGCAGCGGGAGTTCGCTGCAAATTTCGGACCGCGTCTCGTCATTTTCAGGATGGCCCCGTCAGGCCAACCCGAGTCCTGCGTCTCCCAGGGTCTGGTAAGAATGTGTTGTGATAAGTTCGGATTCGTCGCGAGCGCGCACAGTTCCTCCACATCTTCGCCAGCACAATCATTGTCATCATCCACCATCATCACCATCATCATCGTCATCATGTCCACCGCCGTCACGTGGTCATCGGCATCGTCTCGATGTTGCCACCCTCGTTCAACTCATCATCAGCCACGCGCACTTCCTCATCATCCTCACCAATACCATCGTCATCATCATGGCCAGCGTCACCATTGCCTCGTTGTCATCGTCACCATCAGGCTCATCACCATACTCGTCGTAAGCATCGCCCCCACGGTCATCATCGATCCGATCGTCGTCACTTCTGTTGCCGCCGCCCAGCCGCCGCCCCACCCTGGCGGGTCTTTTTCAGGAGTCCATCCGCGAGCACGAGGACACTCGCCGGAAGATCGAGGACACGCGCCGCAGCGGCTTTGTCCTGGCATCGCTCGGACGTGTGCATTTTTCCCTCGGCGAGGACCATCGAGGAGCATCCCTGATCATTTGGCGAAAAAAAACACGCACGAAACCGAAAAAAGCACAGGGAATGGACGTCCGAGCGACGGCCAGTTGTTGAGATGGGTCGGTGGGTCTTGCCTGTCGGCGTGCCTGCCTGTGTTTTGAGGGCGGTAAGGTCTTGAGCCATGTCCACGGCGTCTGGGATTTTTCGGGGAAGGGGTGCCCAGATCCCGAGCCGCAGGGACTTTGGATCAATGTCTGGCCTCGTTGGAGGTGGCTGTTGTCCAAATCCACCGCGGCGTGCGTTTCCAGGCAAGGGTGTCCGGAATCCCATACGCGCTGGATATGGATCCGAATACTGCCCGCACTGTGAGGGTGGCTGGTCCTCAGGCCTCTGCGTCGCCGAGGCTGGATTTCCCCTCGGAGCGTTGGCCGGGTTGGCGTACGACACGGGTCTGGGCATCAGGGAGCATTGGGGCAGCAGGGCGCATGTCATCGCAAGTTTTCAGTTGATGATGAACGAAGCGGTTCTTGCTTTATCGTTCTTTCTTCGCAAGCGGCAGGCCCCCGCGTCGCCAAGGGTACAAGGCTCCACTCGGCTCGACCAAACTTGCAGGACGGTGAACCAGGAGAAGCAGTGAAGGCCTCCCTCTCAGCGCAAGCATGCTGGGCAACGAAAACGGTGGGGTGACGACGTCTCACAGCTCATACAGATGATTGCAAAGGGAGGAGCACCAAGCATCGGTTGGATGATGCTAGCGATTCGGGGGGGTGATGACTAGGGTCGGGGCGAGGGATACCGCGGCCGGGGCGAGGCGTCCCCCGGTGCCCCCCTCGTCCGCGCACGCGCCTCTGGCCCTGATCTGCGGCCCGCCCCCCTCGGACGCCGCCCTCCTGGACGCCCCCCGACGAAGAGAAAGGGAGGCCCGCTGGCCGGCCACCCGGCGGACTCCGCGCGCTCCGTTCGGCTTTCAGAGGGGGGAGGAGGAGGAGGAGGAGGAGGAGGAGGGGGGGGAGGAGGGGGAGGAGGAGGAGGAGGAGGAGGAGGAGGGGGAGGAGGAGGAGGAGGAGGAGGAGGAGGAGGAGGAGGAGGAGGAGGAGGAGGAGGAAGAGGAGGATGGACAAAGCCCGGAAGGCTCCGCCCACGTCTAGGCATCGCTCCGCCCATGTCTTCGGCGAGCACCATCGAGGAGCATCCTGGATCAGGCTGCGGAGAAGCAAGTACACGTACGAAACCGAAACATGTACGGGAATGGACGCCCGAGCTACGGCAAGATGGGGAACGGAACGCATGTCGGAGAATGGCGTCCAATGGCGCTCGGTAGCACCAAATAGCTCCCAGTAGGAGCCCGACAGCTTTCCAACAACGCCCATTAACGACCAACAGCGCCCAATGGCGCCATGCGAGGGAGATGCAGTGTGTGCGCCACAGCTGGATTCGCCACGGAGTCTTAGGCAGAACGCTCCCCGGGAGAGGTCCAGGAAGTGGCGGAATCGATACTTGTTGGCTCCCCCCAGACCCAGTACTCGAAAAGCCGCCGATCGTGCAAGGTGGAACGATCCACGCGGTGTCAGAAACCAACGCTGGGGTCGTCATGGCACGAACTTGCCTTACAGTGGGGCCCATGCCAAGAAGCCCCCTGCTTGCCTCCAGGGTGCCCTGGGTTTCTTGGACTTCGATGGTTTTGCGATGGAGCGCGCGACGCTCTCACGCCAAACATCAATGGGCGCCCTGGGGTCTCAGGGTTGGGTTCCCTGTGGACGGTCTTGTGGACTGGCCTCCACTGCATTCGAGAAGCCGCCGATCGTGCACGGCTGAACGAGCCACGCGGTGTCCGAGACCAACGCCGGCGTCGTCGCGGCACGCACCTGCCGCACTCCGCCTCTCGGTGCGTGCGTGCGCGCCGGCCCTCTCTCTGGTGGTGTCTCGGGGGCAGCGGCTGGCGGGTGACGTGCTCGCGTGTGCGTGGGGCCCGAGCGCACGGTTCGTGGTCGTTTGCAGGAGCCGCGGTCGCGGGCTCCAGCGAGGGCTCCAGTCATCGGTAACAAAAGAACCCCTGATCCCCAACAGCACGATGAAGACGTGGCCTGACGGAGGTCCCCGTCGCTGCATGATAGGGATAGGCAATCTGAGATGGATTGATTCGATATATCTGCAGAAAAAGACCCCATATATCTAATGTGTTTGGCCCTCCTAACTTGGGTCCCCTCCCGATTGGTTAGGGTCCTTTTTAAGTTACCCATTCAGGGCTAGGGCTGGCAGGCAGCAGTCATGTGGGAGGGACCGAGGCGTCTGCGTCCGTCAGCTTTGTCAGGCGGTCGAAATTAGGGCAGTCGTGTCTCAGGACGCAGTCCATGCCAGGGAAAAGGAGCAGTCCACAGTGCAACGGGGAGAGGACGACAACGGTGGCATCATCTTTGAAACTTTAGCCCATGAGAGCCAACTCGTTGATCTCTCTCTCTTTCTGCTTTTCTCTTCCCTCAAGCCCAGAGTGCTTCGTGGGCGAAAAAAGCGTAGCCGTATCCGCGGCCTCGCGGGCCAGGCCCTTGGACCGCGACCCCGCGCGCCGATGCGGGGCGTTCCTTTTTTGCGGATGCCTCACGTGGAACGTATCCGTGCGACCGCGTAGGAAGGGAGGGCGCGGGTACGGATATGCTCGCAGCTCGTGAGTGCTGCCGGTTTGCCAGTCTTCAGCGTGCAGGTGCACTCTAGGCTTCCCGGATAGGGTCCGAGTAGATGGGGTCGGAGGATCGCGGCATCGCACCGATGCAGCGCCGATGCGGCTCGATGTGGAGCCCGATGTTCCCCACTTCGACGGCGCCGATGCATCGCCGACGTCGCCGATGCATCGCCGATACATCGGCGAAGCATTTGCGATGCGGCGCGATCCTTCGACCTCATCTACTCGGACCCCATCTAGGAGGCATCTATACACCGCGGCGAGATGATCGGTCGACTAGCACGGCAGCTCGGGAGAGCTTGGGGCCGCTTTTTGCGAGGGCCAGTCCCCGAGAGTCCCCTTTTCGCGTCGTCAAGCCCCCGCTCGGGCAGGGTTGCTTCGCAGTATCGGTTACCCTATTCCCATCCCCACTGGGCCATGGTATCTCTAACCGAAGAAGAACAAACATAATTTTGTTGGCGCTCCGCGCGGATTTCTTGGATCCGCGCTGGACCCCCCCGCGGCGCCTCCAGCGCCGCCCTTGGCGCGCTCCACGCGCCAGGGAAGGGGGTCCAGCGCAGGTCCAAGAAGTCCGCGCAGAGCGCCGAAAGTTTATATTTATGCCGGTCGTTCTTCTTCGATCTAGGCCTCCCAGATGGGGTCCGAGTGCACGGCAGTGTCGGACGACCGCGCCGCATCGCCGCTGTATCGGCAGTGCGGTTCGATGTCGAGCCTGATCTTTTGGCGGGCGAAGAACGGTATAACATAAACTGGTCGGCCGTCGGGGACGCTTGCCGCATGGCGGTTGGGAAGTTGATAATGGAGGATGACGATTAATGAATGACTGGGGGTCGTGTTCACGCGGCGGCGCCCGGGATGACGATTAGAAAAAGCCGGCCGCGGGCTGGAAAACTATTTTTAAATCGTTCTCCTCTAGTGACAAAATGTTGCAGAAATGGCAGAAGATTTTTATTCTCTTGCACAGGGTGTCTAGAGCTCCGACCACTTTATTTCGGCACCGCACCCCCCCCTTCATCATCATCATCATCATCATCATCATCATCATCATCATCATCATCATCATCATCATCATCATAATCATCTTCATCATCATCATCATCATCATCATCATCACCATCATCTTCACCATCATCAACATCATACTCACCATCATCATCATCATCATCATCATCATCATCATCATCATCATCCACATCATCATCATCATCATGCGCCCCCTCCGTCTCAGCGCCCTCCCGCGGCTCCAGCGCCCGCCCAGTGCCCCCTCCGCCCCGACCACTTTATTTCGGCACCGCACCCCCCCCCGCTCCGCCCCCTCCCCCGCGCCGTCTCAGCGCCCCCCCGCGGTTCCAGCGCCCGCCCAGTGCCCCCTCCGCCCCGACCACTTTATTTCGGCACAGCTGTGGTGTAGAGCTCGGACATCTTTATTTTCGTCGTGGTTCGTGGTTCGTGGCGGTTCGTCCCCTCGGCCCCTACCATGAGCCTGAGCCCCAGCTCCCCCGGGCCACCCCCCCTTCGGAACCACCATCCGTCCAGGCTTCCCAGGGCAGCCCGCCGCGGAACCCTTTATTTTCGTCGTGTTTCGCTGCTCGTGGTGGTTCGTCCCCCATCAGCCCCCCCCCCTCTGAGCCTGAGCCCCAGCTCCCCTGAGCCACCCACCCTTGGGAGCCTTCCTCCGTCCAGCCTTCCTCCGTCCAGGCTTCCCAGTCCTTCGCAGCTCCTTTGTGCAAGAGCCAGGGCAGGCACGCGTGCCACTTGTTTAATCGCTTCGCTCATTCCGCCGGCCCATACAGTCTCATGTCTGCCGTTTGCCCGAGGGCCTGGTGTCAATGCGGCGCTTTTGGGTTTTTTTTTGCAAGGCGTCTCGGGAACCTTTTGGAGGCAGTGTTGAAGCCTCTTGAGGCCCCGTAAGGGCGGGGGTCGTTGGGGCTTCTTGTTGGGTTTCTCGGGTGGTTCTCGGGGCGTTTTGGGGGACTTATTGGCGGGATGTTGGTGGCTTCTGAGGTGCTCCTAGGGGCAGAATCCCCCTTTGGGCGCCTCTTGGGCGGTTTTGGTGCTCTCTAGTGCCGTGTTGGGGTTATCTTGGGCCGTCTTGGGCCGATTTTAGCGGATTGTTGGGCTGTCTCGGGGCGATGTTGGGGGCTATTTGCGTAGTCTGAGGCGCTGTGAAACTCGAAACGCCGTTCATGCGGGAAGTGTACATGTTCCTCTGGGAATGGGACGATTTTTGATTGTAATGGCCGTCTTGGAGGGCCTCTTGAGGCTCTCTTGGGGCTTCTTGGCGGGCTCGACGGCAATTTTGAGGTCATCTTGGGCGATTTGGAAAGGTTGTTCGGCGACTTGAGGCCGCTTGGATTGTTTCGGGGGCGTTCCGGTGCCGTTTTGGCGCGCTCCTGGAGCGTTCTGGGGGCATGAGCCGAACGTCGCGCTCTGGGCGGCGTGCGGAAACCATTGTGTGAGAGGGCGCGGTGGTCACCCCACCCGGCTTTCCGGGCTTTCCGGCGTAAGGACGGCTTCTTCGCGGCACTTGTGAACGTTCCTGGACAGTGCTTTTTGGGCAGGTTCATGACGCTTGTTGCAAGTCTGTAGGGGCCCCGTTGGGAGTCTACCGAAAGGAGAGCACATTGTAGCATCGCTTGCACTTGCTTGCGTGCTCGGGGGGGCATTTGGGGAGCCTCCCGGGGCCGCTTGGGGGACTCTTGGGGGCCTCCTGGGGGCCTCTTGGGGGCCTCTTGGGGCCTCTTAGGGGCCTCGTGGGGGCTTCTTAGGGCCGAGGGCTCGAAATGTTGTTTCGTGTTCCCTCTCTGGGGCCCCTTTGGGGGCGTTTTTGGAGCCGTTTTGGACCGTCTTGGAGGCTTCTTGGGACGTCTTCGAGCCCTCTTGGGCCATCTTGGGGCCCTCTTGGGGGCCTCTTGGGCCCGCTTGGGGCGATCTTGGGGGCCTCTTGGGCCGTCGTGGGGCGTCGGGAAGCCGAAAAGGTGGAAGCTCCAAAATCTTTCAAAAATCTAAGGAAAAGCAATGAATTTTGCCTCCTGGGGCCCTCTTGGGAGTGCTCTTGGAGGCCTCTTGGGGCGTCTGGGGGCTATCTTGGGCGTCTTGGAGCGATCTTGTGGCATGTCGGACCCCTCGT
The DNA here is from genome assembly GCA_963575745.1 of Prorocentrum cordatum. Classification (NCBI taxonomy): domain Eukaryota; class Dinophyceae; order Prorocentrales; family Prorocentraceae; genus Prorocentrum; species Prorocentrum cordatum. Next base: position 1,194,755 of record CAUYUJ010008002.1, on the reverse strand, counting down.
GTACCATCTTGGGGGCCTCTTGGGGGCCTCTTGGCCTTTCTTGGGGCTATCGGGGACGTCTCGGAGCCCTGTTGGTGCGCTCGTGGAGCGCTCTGGTGGAGTCGCCCGGGGATCAGCCGGGAGTCGCCCGGGGTACTTTTCGTCCGGGGGCCCCCAGGGGCCGCCCCGCGCGCGCGAACTAGAGAATTGTTAACCAGTTACCGGAGATCTTAGCACGCCTCTGGCCCGTTGGGCCGGCGAATTTTAATCGTTCTCTCCCCTTTTTTATTTAATCGCTTCGCTCATTCCGCCGGCCCATATTGTCGCACCGTTGCGGGCTAGCCGAGTTTTGCGGCCTCTTGGGGGCCTTTTGGGGGCCTCTTGGGGCCTCTTTTGGGCCTCTTGGGCGCCTCTTGGGGCGTCTTGGGGGCCTCTTGGGGGCCTCTTGGGGCCTTTTTGGGGCCTCCTGGGCGCCTTCTGGGGCGGAGGGCTCGATTTTTCAGTTCTCTGTATCCCTCTTGAGCCCCTCTTGGGCCCGTCTTGGGGCCTCTTGGTCCGTCTTGGGCGGCACTTGGGCCGTCTTGGGGGCCCTCTTGGGCCGTTTCGGGGCCGTCTTGGGAGCTTCGTGGGCCGTCTTGGAGCGATCTTGGGCGCCTCTTGGGTCGTCTTGGAGCGTCCGGAAGCCGAAAAAGCCAGAACGCAAAAAACATCGGAAAAACCAATGAAAATCAACGATTTTGGCCTCTTGGGGCCCTCTTCGGAGGCCTCTTGGAAGGCTCTTGGGGCGTCTTGAAGGCCTCTTCGGCTGTCTTGGGGGTCTCTTGGGCCGTCTTGGGGTCATCTTCGGCGCCTTGGAGCGCTCTTTGAACGTCTCGGGGGCCTCTTGAGCAATCTTGGGGGCCTCTTGGGGCACTCTTGGCGCGCTCAGGGCGGCCTGAGAGGCCGCACCCAGAAGGAAAACCATCTCTGAGTTGAACCGGGCGGGACCTTGCCAGGCGGCGGGCGGGGTACTTTTCGCCGGGGGACCCCCAGGGGCCGCCCCGCGCGCGCGAACTAGTACAATACAATTGTTAACCAGTTACCGGAGATCTTAGCACGCCTCTGGCCCGTTGGGCCGGCGAATTTATCGTCATCCCGCATTACCTTGACGTGCCACCGTAATTAGTGGTATCAACTTTCCAGCCGCCTTGGGGCAGGCGTCCCCCACGGCGGAAATTGGCAATGTTATATCGTGCTTCACCCGCTAAATCTTCTCCTCGCCGACGGCGCCGATGCGTCGCCGACTTCGCCGATGCACCGGCGATACGGCGCGGTCCTCTGACCCCATGTGTTCCGACCCCATCCAGGAGGCCTCTAGTATCACAACACTCCAGTTCGGGATGTGCCCTTCGAAACCCGAAGGGAGCAGGCTATATATGTATATATATATATATATATATATATATACTCGGAGGGTACATCGGCCAGCCCACGCCCCGCCCTTGGGGAGAAGGATTTCTTGAAAGTGTACCCGGTCTCGCCGATTTCCCCCAGTCATTGAAGCGTTCGGGGGCTCGTCTGCTGTCCTTACGCACTGGTCTTGCCGATCGGCGCGGGCCCTCGCGCCTCCTCCTCCTCCTCCTCCTCCTCCTCCTCCTCCTTCTTCTCCTCCTCCTCCCTCCTCCTCCCTCCTCCTCCTCCTCCTCCTCCTCCCCTCCTCCTCCTCCTCCTCCTCCTCCTCCTCCTCCTCCTCCTCCTCCTCCTCCTCCTCCTCCTCCTCCTCCTCCTCCTCCTCCTCCTCCTCCCCCTCCCCCTCCTGCCCTTCGCATCCACAAAGGAGCCACTTCGACCCTGCCGAACCGAGGCGACTCGCTGCTGACCGGGCTCGCCCCCGAAGCCCGCCTCCGGCCTGGGCCTGCCTGCTGCGGAGGCCTCGGCTCTGCGGCAGTCTGGGGCGTCGACCTCTCGGCGCCCTCCCGGCCCGGCGGACGACATCTGCCGAGTCGATGGCCGCTTCGATGCTCCGCTTCGACCTCCTCCTCCTCCTTCCTTCCTTCCTTCCTTCCTTCCTTCCTTCCTTCCTTCCTTCCTTCCTTCCACCCTCCCTCCCTCCCTCCCTCCCTCCCTCCCTCCCTCCCTCCCTCCTGCCCGCACCTCACTGGGCGCGGTCCGCTACTTGCGAAGTGCCTGCAGTCGGCCCAGATTAGCAGGTCGACCCTGCCCAAATCACAGGGTGCCCTCGTGCCCTGCGTCTCGCGACCCGTGCTTCCTACGTTCCTGTGGCAATGTGGACCTCGGACGGGTCTTGAGTCCTCTCGCGTGTCCTGTCCAATTGAGTCCGACTGCACCCGCAAAAGGTCCTAAAAACAAGCATCTGCCTCGACGTGATGTATCGCAAATCCTCCACAGCGGATCTGCACCATTTGTGAGTACCCATCGGTTGTTGAAAATAGGTATTTTTGGATTCCCAGATTCCAATCTACTTTCAGTGCCTTCCTACTTCAAGAGTCGAGTGGTTTTCCCTCTTCCCTCCTCTTCAGGAGGCGGGCGGAAACCCAATATATTTCCAACGCCTTCCTACTTCATGTCTCTACCTAATTCTTCCGACCGATGGGTAGTTACTTTGCGAGTAGTGGAGAGCACCTGTCCAACACAGCACGGCCCCTCCCCCCGGAGGAGCTGGCACAAGAGTGAGAGGGCCCCGCGCAGACATTGCCTCCCAAGAGTTGGCCGAGCAGCGCGCGTCTCGGCAGGCCCGGCCCCTGACCGTCTGCTGTCCTTACGCACTGGTCTTGCCGATCGGCGCGGGCCCTCGCGCGCCCCCCTCCTCCTCCTCCTCCTCCTCCTCCTCCTCTCTTCCTCCTCCTCATGTTCCTCCTCCTCCCCCTTATTTTCCACCTGCTCCTCCTCCTCCTCCTCCTCCTCCTCCCCCTCCCCCTCCTTCTCCTCCTCCTCCTCCTCCTCCTCCTCCTCCTCCGCCCCTCATGGATCGAAGAAGAAGCAACGCCATAAACATAAACGTTTTGCGCTCCGCGCTGATTTCTTGGATCCGCGCTAGGCCCCCCCTGGCGGCGCCTCCAGCGCCGCCCCTGGCGAGGTCCCCGCGCCAGGGAGGGAGACCCAGCGCGGATCATGAATTCCGCGCGGAGCATCGACAGTTTATGTTTGTGGCGTTTTTGTTTCCTTCGTCTATCGCAGCCTCCCCCTTCTCCCCCCCCGTCTTGGAGTAGATCCTGGCTGTTCTTGGCGCCTGCTTCGAGCAGGCGGAGTTTCCCCCGTGGGACGGCCTGCAGCAAGCAGTCGCGCTCCGCAGAGGTCTAAAGCCAGACCCTTCCCCCCGCCTCCCCCCCCGTTCCGCCCAATGTCAGAAGGGGAAATAGTCGTCGACTCCCAGGAAAATAAGGAAAATATAGGAAACTGTGGGAAGTGGGGAGGATGAAGAAAACCCAGAACATAGGAATAATAGATAGGGACACCTGGGATTTGTGTGTATTTATTTGTGTGTCCCAGGGCCCCTTTACAATGTTGAAGAACCGGATAAGAAAACGTTGTCCCCTCGCTCTCGCTCTCTCTCTCTCTCTCCTGGTACTGCCCTGGGGCGCTTCCACAGCCCACAGCTCTGGGGAGGTTTGCGCTGAGTCTGTGGGGCCCCCCCTCCTCGGGTGAGGTTCGGGCGGGCTCGGTCCTGCAGATCTGCGGACGTGTGTTCTTGGTCTCCCTCGGACGTATGCAGTTCTTCCCTCGGCTGGGGCGACCGATGAGCATTTTGAGTCATCGTGCGAAAAATACACGCACGAATCCGAAGATGCGCGGGGAATGGACGTCCGAGCGATGGCTAGTGGTTGGGTTCACCTTTGGCCTCTCGCTTCGTCTCTGCTCAGATTGCCCCGAAGCCAGCTGGGAAGCCGTTGTCCGCCTCTGAGCTGGTCGATGCGGGGCGAGCCTTCGTCGTGGCAGCCCCTTCTCGGGAGGGGAATTCGCGTGACCGAGCGGGGCTGCCTCCCAGGAGAAGCTGGATCAGAACAAGGTGCAGGGGAAGGAGCTGCATGCCCAGCTCGCGCAGCGGGTGCTCAACGAGGACCATAGGGAGTGTGGAGGGGAGGGTGAGGGTAACTAGGAGAGGAGAATCTGAGAATTTTGGGAGGGGAGGAGAGGGGGAGTGGGGAGGGGAGGGGGGGGGAGGGAAGGAGAGGCGAAGGGAACCTGAGGACGTGTTTTTTGTTTCCAGCAGCATGCCCTCGGCGGGGCCGACTGGCGAGTTCCTTCGGTGGTAGCGGCCACAGACAAGGTAGCTTGATAAACCCGATGCCGACTGTCTGAACTCCGAAACAAGATGTTGTCCCTCCTGGTGAATGTTGTATGACATCTCCGATATGTTCTCAGCCATGATCGTTATATCTATATATACACCGTTATGTATATGTGTATACATGTATGTATGCATGCATGCATGCATGCATGCATGTATGTATGTATGTATGTATGTATGTATGTATGAATGTATGTATGCATGCATGCATGCATGTATGTATGTATACATGCATGCATGTATTTATGTATGTGTGTGTGTATGTATGTATGGATGTATGTATGGATGCATGTAAGTAAGTAAGTATGTATGTATGTATGTCTTTCTGTCTGTCTGTCTGTCTGTATGTATGTATGTATGTATGTATGTATGTATGTATGTGTGCCGCCTCCTCGGGACTGTGGTTGTTTCTGGCATTATTCCAGTTTTCGGCGTTGAGTGCTGAGGCTTTTCAACTCGCTTGCTTGTTTCGACCACGCGTCGCCGGTCACAGCTATCGCGGGGGGGAGCAAGTATAGTTGAGCTGGCCATTCGTCGACCTACCTTTCTTGCAGCAGCTGAGTTTCTTGTCCATTGCTAATCATGGCATGGGCCTGTCGTAGTTCTTCATGCTGCAGGAGCATGATTAACTGATTGTCCTCATTGCCCTCCTCCGCTCTTGAGCATGAGGAACTCCTGTTTCTCATGCACGAAGGCGCGTTTTACCAGCGCAAGCATCGTGACATATCTGCCTCGGATTACTAGGTTCATGGGCAAAGCTGTTGCCTCTCACCTGCAATCTTGCACTTCTCGGCTAACCGATCGCTTCACGACGCTCTCGCGACAACGGTCCGACACGCTGTCCAAGTTGTGCGGGCTAGCGTCACAGGCCGCAAGCACGGCTTGACGAAACGACATGGCCCATTGATCTGCAGACACAAGCATACCCGCCAGCATGTGCAGCGAAGCATTGATTTTAGCAGAGCCTCGTGGTCAACAGCTACGCAGCTGCGCCAAACGCACATGGTCAGAGTGATATTCGGAATGCCACGATGATGCGCAGATGCAAGTGTTCTGGCACTCCAACCCAGAGGTGGACAACGAAAGCGATCACGACTCAGATTGCAGCCCTTCCAATAACTTCAGCGACACTGGCGCGTCCAGCAAACCACCTGCCTCGCCAGACCAGTCCTGCACACGCGCAGATACTAGCGGACCACTGCCACTACCCCAGACCTACCAACAGACGGCAGGCGGCACGGAATGAGTGTTTGAGTTAATTGGCAGCATCATCAGTTGGGTGGAGGCTCTTACGAGCATGGCCAGTGGAGAGGATGTGGCTCAGATGTATTGTCAATGCTCTGGCGCGAGGTTGCTTGCGAAGCCAACTGCCATCCGAGCCGGTGGACAGAACGCATATTAATCCGAGCTCCAAACTGAATGCGGAAACACAGCTGCTGCCGACGCTTTTTGGCCGCAGCGCTGGCGGACGCTCAACGCGGGCAGAGCGGCGAAATCGGCGAAGCGAACGCGGGATCAGCATGGAACGCAACTGCAAAGAGGGGGGGTGGCCGTGGGGCTCAGGCTCCCGAAGGGTGGTGGTGGCGACAAACAACAGAGCACAAGTATTATGACGTCGACGGGCGGAGGGCTGCCCACAGCTTGCACCAGCATATTGGAGAGCACACCCCGCAACTCGACGCCACCAAGGCCACCCACCCAGCCAAGAGATGGAATCGCAGGTAGGACGCTAGCGACATCCAGCGGTAAGGATGCGACCAGGATAAGACAAGGACGGATACCGACGGTGACGGTACACAGATAAGACAAGGAGATTGCACCATGGTTCCCCAATCAGAGTTTGCCTCTGTAGGGGTCCTAGCGGATTCATATGGTTAGGTTAGGTTTGCCGCCGATTTTCGCCGCACGCCCAGGTGCCCGGGTGCCCGGGGGTGCCCGGATGCCCGGGCGTGTCCGGGGGTGCCCGTGTGCCCAGGGGTGCCTTATAGCCCATATAGCCTTATAGCCCAATAGCCCTGTAGCCCTATAGCCCTACAGCTCTATAGCTCTATAGCCCTATAGCCCTACAGCTCAATAGCCCTATAGCCCTATAGCCGTATAGCCCTATAGCTCTATAGCCCCATACCCTTATACCCGATAGCCCTATAGCCCTGTAGCTCTATTACCCTATAGCCCTATAGCCCTATAGCCCATATAGCCCTATAGCCCTACAGCCCTAAAACTATTATGATTGTGTTTCGTTTCTCCGGTATCATAGTTTATTCGGTTTCTTTTGGTGAGATGGGCGCCCTTGGCTCTGCTTCTCGATGGCCGCCCGGACTCGAAGTATAGCCAGTGTTGTTGATCCCAGCTCATCTTGCCTTTGCTCCGCATTGCAGGAGTCGGTTTGATTTGTCGTAGTTGACTGGTGTTCGTCCTCCCCCTTCTGCCCATCGGGTTGATTTGGCCCTCTGGCGGGGAGATACCTCTTTCCGTTTTTCCACCCGCCCGTTCGCTACTTTTACCCCTCGCGTCGCCCTTCATCCCTTCCTGATGCCCCATCCACATGTTTCCACTCTCCTCCCTCGCGCTGTGACTTCGACTTGTGGCAACCGTCACTGGTTCCGACGGCCTCGCTGCTGCCGCAGAGCTATTGCCATCACGCACAAGCAGGAGATCCCCCGTGCTCCGCAGAGATCTGCGACCCACACCTCCATCGCTCCCGGAGAGATCCTGGCGGCGACGTGCCGCTCGATCCTGCTCGAGGAGTGCTGCAGGAAGACGAGGAGGAGGAGAAGGAGGAACAGGAGGAACAGGAGGAGGAGGAGGAGGAACAGGAGGAGGAGGAGGAACAGGAGGAGGAGGAGGAGGAGGAGGAGGAGAAGGAGGAGGAGGAGGAGAAGAGGAGGAGGAGGAGGGGAGAGGAGGAGGAGGAGGAGGAGGAGGAGGAGGAAGAGGAGGAGGAGGAGAGGGGGAGAGAGGAGAGGAGAGGAGGAGGAGGAGGAGGAGGAGGAGAAGGAAGGATGAGCCTTTGCGCGCACTGCAGGTCGCACGTGTTGAGTGCGTGCCAGTGAGCACTTCCCGCCAGGCCCAACAGCTCCGACATGCGGCCCGATCCAGGTCCTGCCCTGTCCTGCTCCTGCCCGCCTCCGGTCCTCTCGCCCCCCCCGCCCTCCCTAGTGCAGGCCCTTGCCCCGCCCCCACTTCAGGCCGGACGAAAGGGGGGGATTGGGAAAGGGCTAAAGGGGGGGGGGTACGAAATCTGCTGCTTGCAGCTGGTTTCGGCCCCAACCGAGGGGCCCATTCCTCGATACATGGCCGCCTTCGGCGCCGGGAGGCGCCGGCAAAATCAGCCACGCGAGCCTTTTCTCACCCCCCCCCTTGGCTATCCCTCCTTTTCGCCCGGCCCGACCACCCCATCCCAGAGGTCGACCCAGACGGTGTTTTGGCCACTCCGTGGGCCGTTTTCCCTTCGGATGTCGTCTCGCAGCGAGGGCGGAGCGAGGACAGCACGAGGGGAAACGAGCACATAATGAAAGCGGAAAACGAAAACGGCAAACACCGTGTGGGTCGAGCCCTCCCAGAGAGAGTCCTGAGTGAAGTGGGCCGCGGCCCCGATGGCCTGTGCGGCCCAGCCGGGGCGCGCGCAGCCGCCCACCTCCCGGAGGACGCGCAGCGGGGGGCGACGCAGTGGAAACCCATGGCAAGAAACACCTCACTTGCCTCCAGGGTGCCCTGGGTCCCTCTGGGGTTCCACGGCGCTGCTACGGAAAAAGCGTGACGCCCCCACGCCACACCTCATGGGAGGTCCTGGTGCCTCGGGGCTGCACTTCCTGTAGGAGGCCTCCTGTGGTCGAGCTCCTGCGGCAGGTCGAGCCCTGCCCCTGCCGTTGCGGGCCGTTATACCAGGCCGTTCCGGACCGGCCCCTCCGCCGACCGGCCCAGGACCTGCGAGCCTTCCTCGAGATGATCCAGCGGGTCCAGGCCCGCGGCCACCCGGGCTGCCGCCGCCCCACGGGGGTCGGCGGGGGGCCCGCCCTGCCCCTGCGCCTGCTCGGGAGGCGCGGGGGGCGGGGGGAGGGGCGGGGAGAACGGAGGGGGCGAGGGCCGAGGGGCGAGGGGAGGGGACGAGGTACGAGGACGGGGCCGGGGGCGAGGGACGAGGAGGGGAGAGGGGACGAGGGGAGCGGGGACGAGGACGGAGGGAGCGAGGGGAGGGGGGATGAGGGGACGAGGGGAGGGGGGACGATGGCAGAGGACGGGGACGAGGGACGGGGGGCGAGGAGTGAGTGGAAGAGGGCGGAGGGTACGAGGGAAGAGTGAACGAGGGGAGGGCAAAGGGGAGGGAAGAGGTGGAAGGGGGGGAGGCTGAGGAGAGGAAGGGGGGCTGCGTCTCATGGCTCGCAGCGCGGAGCTCGTGGGGTGGGGGGCGGGGGCGGGGGGGGGCGTGACGTCCATCACGCAACGCTGCATCCCTATTTTTTTCCAGGACGATCCCAGAAGTTCGCGCGGTGGAGGTTCGAATCAGTCGCAAGGCCTCTCTCGGAGGAGGCGGCTCCCCCTCTCGACAATCCACGGGGGAAGGTGCACGCAGGCATGACAGGCACACTGCATGCGCCACCTCATTCACCATCCTTCGGGTGATAAGGAGGATGTTGGGGATGGGCGCAGCTGCCGACTTGCGATTTACGTCGGATTCGGTGTATATATACATACACATATATGTTTATATATAGAGAGAGATATACATACATCCATATATATAATATCATACGCACCTCTCCGAGGGAGTAGAGCTCAGAGGCGATTAATGTGTACGCGCCACGTCGTTCGCGATTGTTCTGGCAGTTTCGCTAGGGACATCCTCGACATTCTGAAAATCGGTGGCCACCCTCACACAGATCGTGACGTCAGGGTCCAAAAGCACATACAAATTTCATCATTTAACATCAAATCTTCAAAAACAGATTGCAATTTCAATGCTTTTGATTCCGATTCTCAGAGAATGGCGGTTTCGCCTGAGACATGCCCCCCAAAATCGAGCCCCGACGTAGCTTCTGGTACCCCAGACCCGGCCTCGGAGCCTCCTGGGGGCCTCCTGGAACCTGGGGCCTCCCAGACCCCGCCTCGGAGCCTCCTGGGGTCTCCTGGAACCGCCTGGGGCCTCCTGCGGCCTCCTGCGGCCTCCTGGAGCCTCTTGGGGCCTCCTGGAGCCTCGTGGGGTCTCCTGGGGCCTCCTGAGGCCGCCTGCCTCTTGGGGCCTCAGAACTACATGTACACACAGATACACAAATCACACCCAATACATCACACGCTAGACAAACATCACTCACAATCCTGAGGCCTCCTGGAGCCTCTTCTGGTATCCAAGTTGGGCCTCCTGAGGCTTCCTGGGGGGCCCTGATACACACATCGCAAGGTGTGGCAACCCCACTTGCGCTCGAGTGCGACCTGGCTATTGCATTTCACTCCCAGCAGCTATCCTCCTCTTCGCCTGCTTCAAACGCCCTTTCATTTGTTTGCATGAACCTGGGCACACACGCACGTGCCACTTGTGTTTATATATATATATATATGTATCACCCGGCCTCGCTTTTCCACCGATCCCACCACATATTTGCCAAGGGCATTATGTACATACCACCCTCACTACCTGCGTATTGATCTCGCGATCTATATATCGACTTCACAGTCCACCTACCGATCTCTCTATTCATCGCTCCCGCTATTTACGTAACGGCATCGCTATCTAGTTTCCGTGGTGGGCGCCAGGTCACCGACAGGGTGATGATGAGGAAATTATTGAAGTCGCGTTTGTTGTCGATTTGGGTACGTCTTCCTACTAGGCGTCCCCCCAGAGCTATGTTGCGCGCTGTCCATGTTTTGTTCACCTCTCTCATCAACGTGTTCACTGAGCACTGCATGGCTGTTGACGTTTGAGACCAAAAAAGAATGAGACCTGCGAATGAGACCTGCCGGTCTCATGAGGCAATGTGGGGTATTAGTTGGCACACTTTGGAATCCGCAAGTCGGCCCAGTGTTACCGTGTCGGAGTCAGATGCGAAGGCATCTGTCGTGACCGCCTGTCCGCATCTCGGTTAAGATGTCGAGGCTCGGGGCGGTAGCATAAAATATGCCAACAACCGAGCTTGCAAGGCGATGGCCGCATTTTCGCCCGTCAGCATGCCGACGCGTTTGAAGCAAGTGTTCCTGGATCACCTCACGATGTCCCGCTCCTTCTCCTGCTCTTCCTCATCCCCCCCATCGCACGCATTTTCCCCCTCCACCTCCTCAAGGTGTCATCGCCTTCCTCCTTCCTGTCGCACTCCCAAACGACGTGTCGGCAGGGTGGGCCGAGCGTTCGGCGTCGGATTCTTTTGCCAGTAAGCATTTTGAGGCTTGACATTTGCAGCAGTTTCACGCATGGAGGGCGGGTGGTTTTCAACATATGGTGCCCGCCCCAGCGCCGCGCACATTCGTTGTCAAAGTTTGCAACAGTTTCGCGGCTGGAGGGCGGATGGTTTCAAAGTGCGGTTCTCGCCCCACCCCCGCGCACATTTGCATTACAAGTTCGCAGCGTGACCACGGCCGGAGGTCGGGTGTTTTTCAACATGTGGTCCTCGCCATTGCGCCGTGCACGTTCGATTGAAAAGTTTCAGCAGCTTCGCGGATGGAGAGCGGCTCCTTTTCAAAGTGTGGTGTTCGCCATAGCGCCTCCCATGCTCGCCACGACAATGTGTCACCGTGCGAAGTCTCGCTGAAAACGTTTCAACGGTAACATGATGGCGTCACCGAAGTAACCGTGCAGTCATCTTCCCGTTTGCCCGGCACGAAGATAATTCACAATGGAAATGACGACTACGGCCGGCGCCTGCAATTGGCGCGGCGACGCCAAGGTGCGGTTTGCGAGTTGTTTTGTGCCGGCCTTTTTTTTCTGGCGCCGTTTGCGAGAGACAATGTCGTAATTGTCGTCGTTTCGATCGACATTGTCGGCCTCGACGCGTGCTCCACTGTATGAGAAGGAGCGAGCATGTCATGTGATTCGGCCGCATGAAATGACAGTGCCATCCGTTTCCCGGGGGCGGGAGGGGCAGATATGACGGGAGGCAGACCGCACTCTTCGCAAACCGCACCCATTGTAGTCGCCGATACGGCGACGCCAAGCGGCCCACCTGCCCACCGTGTATTCTTAGTACGACTCCCTACACTTCCCTTCGCCCTGGACGGGCGGGGGAGTTGTTTGGAGCTCTCTTCGGTAGTAAACAGAAACCTATACTGTGCCAAAACATGCAAGGCAACATGTCGGCGACTAGGGTGTGCAATGTAGGCTGTTGACGGGGCGCGTTTGGACGATGTGTTAATAAGTGTTTTGCGGTGCGACCGAAATTCGTACCCGATAGCCGAACAGGTCAAATTTGGCGCGTCAGGCCTGTGCACGCATTGTTCCGTTGACATGTGTGTAATGTATAAGTGGCGTATGGGGATCGAGTGGGTAGTGCTTGAGCAGTGCATGGACAACGTCGAAAATTTAAACGGGAGCGTAGAGGTGACGTATGTGGACAGTCGATACCCAGATAACACGAGGTCAGGCTTTAGTCGCGTCTTCATTCTCGCAGCGCCAGGAATCTGAATGGTCAACACATGGGCATTGTTCAGCGACATTAGACACTTGTTGCCAAGCGTCGTCTGCCTGGTCAGCGCCCAGGTAGTGCCTGGGCAATGTCACGGAAATCAGCACGCACAGCGTAATCTACACACATCTATATGCGCTACACGTAGGTACACGCCTAGCAGTTTCAATGTAATGGGCGCGTGTTGCGTAGGACGCGTTCTACTGTGTGCGTAATGCCTGTGTATCGCAGTTGCCGCGCATGGGTGGCGCTTCTGTCGTGCGCGGATGATGTCGGCGTCACGCGTGCGCAACGCCCCGCCAGCGTCTACTTGGTGTGTAGGTGATGTAATGGGGAAGTCGTGCCCGCGCAACGCAGATGCAAGGTGATGTCCGCGTCTTGGCGGCAACCTCGAGATGACAGGGCGATGTCGACGGGGCTGTCCAGGGCGCGCCTGGCGGACGGCAGCGACAGCGCACGACCGAGACATTTTCGGTTACGATGCGATGCTATGTTGATGCATGAGCAGCGCGGATTCTATGTCTAGGGGTGTCCTCTGCAACGCCTGGGCGCCGCTTGATGGACGGGCGCGGGGCGACAATGGCAGCGAGGCAACGCCGAAGTGGCGCGCGGGCAGCCGCGCGGCATTCGCGGGCGCCCAGCCTCCACGTGGCCACCCGGGGCGTTCGACGCCCCCCCCGGCACCCCCCGAGGCGGCGTCGCCGCAGGGCCGCGCTGTCCCCGCCGATTGCAGACCGCCCTTCAATATAAATGCCCTCCTGCGGGGGGGGCGGTGGCCGTCGTCTCGCGGCCGCCCCGCGGCCGGCGCGCCCGCGGCCCGCGCGCGCGACGGCGGCGAAACGCTTCCCGCGAGCTTCCCCAGAGCAGCGTTTCCTTCGCACTGCGCGCGCGCCGCCTCGCGCGGGCGCGCGGCCGCGCCGCTGCGTCGCTGAGGGCGCGGCGCGAGGCGCCGGCCGCGGGCGCGGAACAACCGCGCGCCGCGGGCCGAGATCTCGGCGCGCGCGGGCCGTCGCCCGTCTGCCGCGCGCGCCTGTCCCCCAGACGCTGGCAACCGCCGGCTTCTTTCGCCGACCAGGCGCAGCCGTTGCGGGCGCGCGTTGCTCGGCGCTCGACAGGATCGCCGCCGCCCCGCTCTTCCAGGAAGCGCGGGGGGCCCGCCGCGGACGGCGATTCCACCGGGGTGCCGCGCGGCATTGCCGCGGCCGAGAGCGCGCTCGCAGGCGGGGGCGACGTCGGAAGGCCGCCCGCAAATCATGTCTCCTGAATCCGACGAAGGCATCTATACACCACCACCGTGTCAGGCCAGGGCCATCCTGGGCCCCTGGATGGTGCATAGACCCTCCTTGCCTCGGCCAGAGAGGCGCATGCACCGTGCCAGGGCCAGGATAGCCCTGGCCTGGCACAGTGGTGGTGTATAGATGCCTTCTGCGAATTGAAGACGGCGGGCCGGCTCTACTTCCGCTCGCGTGGCGCCCGGTCTGGGCGGTCTTGCGCGCGGCCGCGGCCTCGCCCAGTCTGGCGCGGCGCCCGGGCGCCAGGGCCCGAGGGGCCGGCGCCCGCGCGCCACTTTTCGAGCGCGGGCGCGGGCGTGGATGAATTGTGCCTCGCGAGGCGGCGCTGGGCGCTGGGGCTCAGCACGAAGTCGGGCCTGCCCCCCCATACAGGGGAATTTTCGACGATATATATATATATATAGATATATGTATATATATACATATGTTCCAAAGAGATCAAAACATATTCAAAGAATCGCCCTCGGACTATGTTTGAATTTGTTGTTTGATCATGCCTGGGGCATTTTTTATTTGTTCGTCGAAAATCCCCCATGTATGGGGGCAGGCCCGACCTATGGCTATCGGAGTTGAGTTGGCGGCTTGAGTTCGCGCGCGGAGTTGGAGGGGCAGGGTCGCCGCCCGATCTAGACCCCGCGTCCCTGGCGGTCGCGGGTCGCGCTGCGTCTCGAACGCTGCGCGCGCGTCGCAGTCTTGATCTCCCAAGAGACGAGCCTCTCGACCCATGGCGCGTCGGGCCGTTGCCGCCGCCCACCTGGCGCAATCGCGCGGAACGATCGGCGGCCCGCCCCTCCGCGCACGCCGCGTCGGGCCATTGCGCTTCCGCCGTCGGCCCTTGGCTGTCGCCTCTGTCGCGCCGCAGCGTTGACCGCCCGGCCTTGCCGCTGTCGCGCCCGCGGCCGGCCCGCGGGCCGCCCGAGGCTTCGCTGCGGCCCGCCCAAGGGCTCCCCATTTCCTATTAATTATCAGTTGCCGACCCATGACCAGCCTGCGCGGCGCAGGCTACCTGCCCGCGGCCCGCGCGCGGCCTGCCCGCGGGCCGCGCAGGGCCCGCCCGCGGCGCGCGCGCGGCGCGACTGCGGCCGACCCGCGGCCTGCCCGTGGCACAGCTATGCGCCGCCATCAAGCCGCGGCGCGTATGCCCGCGGCCCCCGCGCGGCCATGCCGTGACCAGCGTTGGGGTCTTCCCGTGGCCTACCCACGGCGCGTCCAAGACCTGCTCGCGGCCCGCGGGCCGTCTCTGGCGCGCCCGAAGCGCGCCCGGCGCCGCCCCGCGGCCAGCCCGCGGCCCTCGCGCGGCCTCTCGCCCCATTGCCCACCCGAGGCCTCGGCTCGCCAGACATGCAGAGTTCGAGCGGGAACATTCCGGTTCCCCCGATGATCTGCGCGCGGGAGCGGGGGCGGCGCGCGCCCCCGCTGGTGCCGACGGCGCGCCGGCGAAGGAGCGCGCGCGAGCGCTGGCGGGCGGGCGGCCCCGCGCGCTCGCAGTGAGAAAACGCGCGCGCGCGCCTCGACATCAAACGGACGGCATATGGAAAACGCGCCCAGGATTCTGAACCGAAGACCCTCACGCAGTTTGCATGCCTCTGGCACCTGGGCGCAGAACGGTGTGAATCATGCCGGGGCCCCACCACTGGGGTCCTCTGAAACGCATGTCAGCAGTGGCGCAGGCTGCGGGGGCAAGTGGGCGCGAGCGCGGGCGGGCTCGGGCATGAGCTTCTCGGAAGGTTCATTGCATGAAAGGACATGGATGCGAGCGCTTCTGAATACCATTGCGCGCGAGAGCGAGTGGGATTGCGCGCGAGCGAGCAAGCGCGCCGGCGGCTGCGCGGGGGACAAGGGCAATGCGTGCGAATCGAGGCGGGTGGAAAACGCGCCGCGCGTCTGACGCATCGACTCGCGCGCGTCTGCGCCCGCGCCAGCGCCGCCAGCGGGGCGCGCTGCATGCGCGCCTTACGCATGATTCCCAAGCCCTCGCGCGCGCGTTCCCGCGCCAGCGCCGGCCAGCCAGGTGCAGGGGAGACGCATGTCATGTTTCATGTGTGGCGCGCTCGTTTGCAGGATGAAGCTGCTGCCGTCCCCTAGGAGACAGGGCCATGCGACGGCTTGCACTTGCCTGCGCGACGCGGCGAACTCTGCGCCGCCTCGACTCGCCAGAGGGCGGCACGATGCCGAGCAGGTGCGCGGGGCCAGCGGCGATGAGCCCTGCAAGCGCAAGGACGCTTCCCAAATTCGTTTTCGGGCGTGGTCGCGTTCGCGGCGTTTGCCGCGGCCGAGCGACTTGACCCCCGTTTGGGGCGACATTGGTAGTTGGCCCACGTGCTGCGACTTTTGCGCCATCTTTGCGCGGCGAAATGGTGGGAATGTCGCCCATGCCCCCCCCCCCTGCGCGATTCGACAGCGGGTTCTTTCTGCTGTACCTGCAATCTGCGACGCGTTGCAGTCGTTTCGCGAGGCAGCCTGTGCACCCGCTATTGAAGTGCGGTTGCAGCCGCGTCCGCGTCGCCCGCGCGATGGGATCCGAGGTGCCGTCCGTGCACTTGCGCGCTCGGTATCAATCATACTGGCGCCCAGAAATAACCGCATGCCGATGATAATAAAGGGACCCCCCCCCCCTTCAGTGTTTAGAGTTGATTATCGTCGCCCTATACAAAATTCAAATTGTGCGGCGAGCGCTGAGGCCGAACTTCATTATCACCTCGAAACGCCATGTTGAGATAGCAACATCAAGCGATGTTGATATAGCAACATCAAGCGAAGCGATCACACTTTTTCAGGATGCGTCAGCGAAACCAAAAAAAATGGGAGGCAGACTCAAACGAAACGAGCAATGTTCCAAGGATGTCTCAAGGATGTTTCAAGCTAAACCAGCAAGTTTTTTCTTTTTATGTATATGTTTTATCTTCCTTTTTATATATGTATGTATTCCCGCGCGCGCCTGAACTTTTTTATCTCTGGGGTTGATTATCCATGGAAAGGGGGGCGCATGAGCTACCCTACATGAGCACTTTAAAAATCAATTTTTCATAAAGCGCTTGTAAATTAAAATTGAAAGATTTGGAACTTTCCATGTTTCCGTTCTTCTTCTCTTCTTCTTCTCTTCTTCTTATATTATTATTATTATTCTGATCTTTCCTCTTCTTCTTTTATATTTCTATCTGTCCTCACGCTCGCCTGAACTTTTTTATCCCTGGGGTTGATTATCCATGGAAAATGAAGCACATGAACTACCCTACACGAGCACTTACAACATCAATTTTCATAAAGCGCTTGTAAATTAAAATTGATAGATTTGGAACTTTGGATTTGTTCTTTCTTCGTCCTCTTCTTATTATCCTCTTCTTCTTCTTTCTTATTATTATTCTACTGTATTCTTCTTCTCTTATATTTCTCTCTGTCCCCACGCTCGCCTGAACTTTTTTATGTCTGGGGTTGATTATCCATGGAAATTGAGGCACATGAACTACCCTACACGAGCACTTACAAAAAACAATGTTCATAAAGCGCTTGTAAATAAAATCTAACAGATTTGAAACTCGAGATTTTTTCTTCTCTTCGTCCTTCTCCTCCTCCTAGCATTTTTTTATTTGATTATTTATTCTTTTTTTCCTTTTATATATAGCTTCCTCCATTCCTCCGCCCGCCTGAACTTTATCATCGCCGCCGTTGATTTTCTAGGGACACCGAGGCGGATGAGCTATTCCGAGGATGTCTCAAGCGAAATAAGCAATAATATGTCTGTGTCTCAAGCGAAATAAGCAATTGTTTGCGGATGTCTCAAGCGAAACAAGGGATTTGTCGAGGATGTCTCCAGCGAGATAAGCAATTGTTGAGGATATTTCTATGAAAACTAAACGCCAAGGATGTCTCAAAACGTGCTCGGCTTGGTCTCCTCTTGATCATCTCTTACATCGAGATTATGATGAGGTTTGCTGGGCTACTTTTATTATCTCTCCCTGAACCCCGAACTTTATTATCCCCTAGTGCTTATTCTCACGGGCATGAGGTTATGGCCATGGCCGGGCAAACCTCGCGCGACCGCCACGATATTTTTGATTCTGGGGTTCTGTCAACGCCCGGATAATCTCCAATCTGGCTTTATCCAGTTCCCCCCCACCCCCGGCCGCCTTTCCACGTGCTCTGACCGCGCGGGGCGCTCACAAGTTCAAACATACGCCTCAATCGAAGCGCCAAGAAAAGGCCCGTGGAGCGCACAAGTCCTCAAACAGCCGTTTGCGTTGTGGGGTATTTTTGTCGGATTTTTGATGTTCAAGGAACTTTGGACTTTGGCTTCGAGAGGGCTTCAGCGGGTTTCGATGCAGCCGAAGGCGCCCCCAGTGGATGCCCACAGTTTCCTGCCCACAAGAGCGCAAACATGGCCGCGAGATTCCCCAAACTAGTTCAAGCAGGCACACAAAAAGGGTCCCCGAGAGGCCCCCGAGAGACCCACAGAGGGCCACAAGAGTACCCAAGGGTTGCCGGGCGGACCCACGCGGGCGGGAACAACTCACGGGAGGCTCCGGCCGAGGTCCCGATGGGCGCGACGGAAGGCCTTGGCAGATGAAACACGATTCGATGGTGGTGGACAACAACGGGTGCGCGTTCAGGGCAAGTGCGTGTGTCGCGTTCGAAAGTTCACCGGCGCTGAGATGTGAAGGAGCGAGCGAAGTCAACGAGCTCCACGATTGCGCTTGTGGGCGTTGTGCAGTTTTCGGGTTGTTGGTGCTTCCCTTCCGCGGCAGGGTGGCCCCCGCAAACGGGTGGGGGTTGGAGCGTTTATTGTGTTGTTGCTGCTTTCTCTGGGGAAACATGTCCGAGGGCCTTGATGTATACACCACGTCGTTCGGCCAGCCAAACAACTCGGCGAAAGAATTGCGTGCATAGACGTTCCAACGGTTGGGAAGTTGGGGTGTCTCTGGACGGAGTTGTTTGGCCTACCAAACACTTGGTGTGTATGTATGTCTATGCATATGTGTATATATATATATGTGTGTGTATGCGTACATATATATATATATATGCGTATATCGGTTGTGTGAAAATGTATAGTCATATATAGCTGTGGGCGTTCACACCCGAGCGAACGAAATGGGCTCGGACAGAGAAGGTACGATGTCCAGCAGTGCCTTCTCATTTTGAACAAGAGCTCGCTGTCCGCGACGCCGCGGACGTTGTCCCAAAATTGAGGCATGGGGGCCGTTTGCACAGCAACGGCCGCTGTCGGTTTTGGACAGTATTTGTTGTTGGACATCGTGCCGATTTCTCCCGTTATTTCGCTAGGTTCGCGTCGTGTCGACTCGTCGCGACCCCGCCGCGGGCGTTCAAGGTTGAACGCCGCCAGTGGCCCAGAATCGGCCTAATATGGAACGATATGGCAATCGATACGCCGCCGATCGTTCAACGCGATGTCAGAAACCAACGCTGGGGTCGTCACGGCGCAAACCCGCCGTACCCCAGTTCGGGCGTCCAGATCAGAAAAGGGGGAAGGGTGGCCCGCAGGTGTTGGAGGTGGAACGGCTCGAGCTCGACCATCTGTGGGAGCGCCAGCGGAGCCAGCTGGAAGAGCGCGACCAGGCGACTGCCGCGCCCGCCGCAACGTCCAAGCACTTCTTGAGCCCGGCGTTGCCCGCTGAGCAGGAGGGAGGAGGAGGGAGGAGGAGGAGGAGGAGGAGGAAGAGGTTGACAGCGAGGACGAGGAAGGGGCCTTCAAATCCGCATCGTGGAGCCCTCGTGGGACTCTTTGGGCGGATCTTGGGATCCTCTTGGGGCTCTTTGAGGGGAGTAGCGCGGAGAAAGAAGACTGAAGAGGAGGAGCTACGGAGATACGGGTATGGCGATTGTCTCGGCTGCTGTGGGGAAGCAAATTATCTCTGTTGCTTCTTGGCTCCATTAGCCTGCTCTCGCGTGCTGCAGACCTTCGGCCAGAGCCCCTGGAGAATACGCTCCCCGATATTCCATCCGATCACCATCGAGGCGATGGCTGCATTCCTGGCTTAGCCTTGCTGGCGGAACCGCTGCAACACGCCTGCGAGCATGGCAAAGCCACAGCCTCAGCTCCGCGTGAAGGTCTCGCTCCGGAGGAGAGCCAACCATCCTGGGCCATCTCTTTGTCGCGGGCTGCCTTTGCCCTCCGCTCCCGTCTCGGGACTCCTGTGGGGTTGCCGTCGGGGTTCTTCCAGCTGATGCTCCGGGTGGCGTCAGACTGCTGGGAGTGAAGGGAGGGAGGGAGGGAGGGAGGAGAAGGAAGAGGAGGGGGAGGAGGAGGAGGAGGAGGAGGAGGAGGAGGAGGAGGAGGAGGAGGAGGAGGGGGAGGAGGAGGAGGAGGAGGAGGACGAGGAGGAGGAGGAGGAGCAGAAGGAGGAGGAGGGCTCACGCAGCATGCGAGGCCACCGTGGAGAGGAGCGCGGCACAGAGGGTGCAGGAAACCGGGGGGGGGGGGGGAAGAAGCTGGAGTGGGAAGGCGGCGCAGAGGCGGAGCTGGGCGGGGCAGTGCAGAGTTGGCGAGTATCGGGCAGCAGGGCCAGGACCAGGATGTAAGTCGAGCATGTGCCTCTACAAGAGGAGAGATATGCAAAAATAGTTGAAAATAGTCAAGGGGCCGATTTTGTTAGCATGTTTGACTATTTGTTTAAATATTTGTTGGCTAACTTTTATTATTCGTCCAGAATCCGCCTGTACGGGGACACGCCCAACTTAAGACCAGGATCAATCGTTCCAGAAACTTCCAGAGCGCTCTGGAAGGGCTGCGGCGCGCGACTTTTACCCCCAGGGCCGCCAGATCTCAGAGGTCGAGGATATGTTCCCGTCTGGCGCTGTTCGGGCGTTGCGCCATGGGGGTGCGATACATGAGGGTCTAAGAATGGTGCGCCTCTCGTGCCCTGAAGGAGCCCTAAATCTAGGCCTCCCAGATGGGGTCCGAGTAGACGGGGTCGGAGGATCGTCCCACATCGCCGATGCATCGGCGATGCGGCTCGATGCGGAGCCCGATTTTCTCAGGTCGGGGTCGCCGATGCATCGCCGACGTCGCTGATGCATCGCCGATGCATCGGCGACGTATCGCCGATGCATCGGCGATGCGGCGCGATCCTCCGGCCCCATCTGCTCGGACCCCCTGGGGCCGAAAAGGGGCACGCAAGGTGCGCGCGTCTCCCCCCCTCTCACCGCACCGCCCCACCACTACGTCAGTCCCACACTGTCGTCGTCCCTGTTTCGTCCCATACCTGCTCTGAGTCAGAGCACGCCTGGTCGAAGGAGATCGTCATGCTTCGGGAGCAGCTGCGCCTGCGCAACGTGCACATCGGCGAGCAGCGGGAGCTGCTCTCCGCGGAGCGGCAGCAGCTGCTGCCCCTGCCAGGCCGGCGCGGGCGCCGTGGTGCGGCAGAGGGGGAAGGGTTTCCGAGGGGGCGGTCACTCTCAGTACACTTGGCATCGCTCGGACGTGTGCGTTTTTTCTTGGCGAGAACCATCAAGGACCATCCTGGACCATTGAACAACAAAAACACGCACGAAATCTAAAAATGCACGGGAAGTGGACGTCTGAGCGACGGCAAGTACAGTGAGCGGCTTGAATAAGGAACACTTGATTCTCTGAAGGGGCCCGGTCGTTCCTCAGGCTTGCATGCGTTATTTATCGTTCCTCATGCGCTATGCATTATTTATCGTTCCTCATGCTAGATTCCTTGGACAAGAAGTCCTTCTTTATTTATCGTTCCTTAGGTCAGGCCGATGACTTTATTGTTTCACCGATCCCTATCCCCATCTCCATCCCCATCCACACCCCCACCATTCCACCACCCCAGTTGGGGATACACTCCACGAGGCCCGAAGGAGGCAACCTAGATTCCTATCTAGAGGGGCAGGTAGGCCAGTGGGGCCCAAGCCACGTCGGTGGGCACAAGAATCGGATACACGATGGTCAGTGGTGGTGCAATAAATAGGTTTTTCCCCAGTCAGTGCTTGCACTGAAGGGTACCTTACGGAAATTGGAAGATTTGGCCAAAGTTTTTGGTAGCCGGCTGGGTTCCCGGTTCCCGGGTTCCTGGTCATTCTTTCCGTGCAGATCTCGGTGGGTTCCGGGTTCCCGGGGTCCTGGTCGATCTCCTGATCGATCTTTTTCTCGATCCCACGGTGCATTCTCGACCTCATGATCGATCTCACTACTGACCTCAATCAATCGATCGCACCCTCCATCTCATCGAACCATCATCTGACTGGGGTTGTTCTTCCCTAAGGGCTTATCGATTTTTCGCCAATCGACTTGTGGGAGTCGAGCCAGATAGATCCAGATAGATGCAGATAAATTGAGATAAATCAGGGTAAATCCAGGCAGATCGAGATACATCCGGATAAGTCCAGAAAAATCCAGAGATCTCCAGGCAAAGTTGGAGCAATTCGCGGCCGCTCTCAGTGCGAGTCGAAGGACGGCAGAAGTCGTCAAGCCTTGAACGAGCTCTCTGGTGTGATTGCATTGGAGCTTGCGATCCCCCCTCCCCCCTGGCAGGCCTCCCCTCAAGCAGTGGCGAAGCGTCCCGGCTCGCCTATAGCCCCACCAAACAATGTTCTAAGAACCTTTTGTGGTTCCCACGAAATGTTCTTAGAACATTTCTGGCTGGGACTGCCTTGTTTTAACACATCGGGTTTATGCCCTAAGAACATTGTTCTTGTTATTCGAACATTTTTGGGTTCTAAGAAAATTTCAGGAGCGAAAGAAGGACGTACATGTACATGAATCCACGCTGGTTGCGAGACCACGCACTGCACAAATGCTCGTATAACGCGGCCCGTCTCGCGAATCGAGGGGCCGTGTTCATGTACATAGCTTGGCGCGTACGTCCTTTGTGGGTTCCCTAATATTTCGTGGTATGACTATAGGAATGCCGGGACGGTCGGTCCCTGCTCAATTCGGGAGCCTCGAGACGGGGGTCAATGCAAACGGGGGTCAGCCACGGCAGCAGATCCTGCATGATCTTGCGAAGACCCCCTCTGGCTGACCCGGGTTAGCGAGCCGTTCGTGGCCGCGAGGCGGCCGCACATATTGGATTGACCCGGGTCAGAAGGTCCCTGCTCAATCCCCGCCCGTGGCATGTGCGGCATATGTGCGCACCGTGCCGGCGAGGGGCGGCGGCGGCCCCCCGCGCGGGCGTTCCGGGCGGAACGCCGCCAGGTGGCCCCAGATTCGGGAGCGGAAGAGAGGGGGGTGATGACTAGGGGGGGTGATGACTAGGGGTTGGAGGATTCGCGAGGTGGGCGGGCTTCGGGTGGGCTTCGGGCGCGCCTGGAGCGGATCTGGGGCCGACCCGCGGGGGGGGGCCCTGGGCATCATCGGCACCAGCAGCAGCACAGGGGGGGCGGAAAAGAGGGGGTGATGACTAGGGGGGGGTGGATTTCATGGCGCGGGCCATGATTTTTCCTCAGATTTCATGGCGCCTCTTCTTGTTTTATTACGTCCCAGGCCCCCCCGCTGGGCCGCGCACATGCCGCCTGTCATGATGTGCACCCCCCCCTCTTGGACACCCCCCTCTTGGCCGCTCCCGACAGATTTCAGTCGGGCCTCTCCCCTCTACAGGGGGATTTTCGACGAAGAATAAAAAACACAAAATTTTCGACGAAAGTAGTCTGGGGACTATTTTACGATATTTTTTGACCCTTTTGGGGTATTGTTGGGGTATTTCTAATTTCGTCGAAAATCCCCCTGTAGGGGGACACGCCCGACTGAACCCCAGATGCGGCCAGCATGGAGCGACGTGGCGATCGAAAAGCTGGTCGACCCGAAAGTCGGGGGCGGCCAAGAGAGGAGATGAGTAGGGGGGAGGGGAGGGATAACATGGCGTGGGCTATGAGACCTCCCCAGATGCCATGGCGCCTCTTCTTATTTCATCACATCCGCGGCCCTCTCCCCTGGGCCGCGCACGCGCTGCCGGCCATGATTTGCACCCCCCTCTTGGACGCTCCCCTATCGGCCGCTCCCGAAAAAGTGGGTCCAGCTGAAAGGGGGTGGTGCAATAGATTTGGGGGAAGTGGATTTGGGAGAATTGTGCTGCATTGTATTGCGTCGACTGTATTGCACGCGATCCACTCGGAGATGAGCGATCCACTCGAAGGTTGATAGGAGCCTCCTACCATGACACGTCGATTAGCGAATTGGCCGTTGTAGGTTCGCGAGGAGTCGCGGCCCGCCGTTTTTTGCGGTCCAAGTCCGTCGGTTTCGGTCCTGGGCCGTTTTCACTCAAGTGTGGTTTACTAAAGGGAGGTTTGTCCATCGCCGGATTCGGCAAGCATGGAACGATGTGGCGATATAAAGGCTGCAATCCCCATCCCCATCTCCATCCCCTTCGAGACCCCCGCCAAATCACCACCCCTATTGGGAAAACACCCCTCGAAACCCGAAGAGAACGAGCTATATCCCCTATCTAGGGGGGTTAATGGGCCAGTGGGGCCCAGGCCACGATGCTGGGGATGGGGCTCGGTTAAACGATATTCAGAAATCGTCACGACACGAACTTGCTGTAGCTGGCTTCGCGGCGGCGCGACCGTCTCGTCGGTTTCGCTGTGTTCTGGCACAGATCCGTCTCCAACCTCGCCAGAGACGTCCGCGAAGCCCCATCTCGCATGTTGGTTCAGAGTGTTTGTTAGTTTTGTTATGGCGTCCTGTGCCTCTCGCAGGCGCCTTTTCTCTACTGAGTATCCCTCACACTCGGGGCTTCTCAATGATTTGGTTATCCCCCCTTGCGTATTACTTTTTTTTCGTGACGATGTTCTGTTTGCCAGCGTGAACCTCAATCAGTGAGCTCTTACGCTTGGTGTGTACGCTAGGCTACTCAAACTGTGTAGTGCAATATATGCGCTTCGCAAGCCATGGGGCAACCTACGCGCAGAACAACTTCCGTGGCGCAGGCTACGGTGCGCAGATCATGCGGGGCAAGCCGCGTGCCGAAAGCCGTGGTGCGCAGGCTCCGCGGTGCCCGCTGTGGGTTCCGCAAGCAGCCTGGGCCGAGCTAGGGAAGGCAGGCCTGCGTCGTGCGACGCGACCACGCGGCGCCCACGAGGCGCCCGCGCGGCGCCCACGACGCGCCCACGCGGCGCCCACGACGCGCCCACGACGCGCCCACGAGGCGCCCACGACGCGCCCACGAGGCGCCCACGAGGCGCCCACGCGGCGGGCGAAACGCCTCGGCCGGCCCGCCGAGCGCGCTTCGGCGCCCGCGACGGCGCCCGCGGGGCGCGCCCGCCGGGCGCCGGCGAGGGTTGGGCGCTTGGAGACGCGGGGGCGGCCAAGAGGGGGGCGGCGTCGAGGGGGGGGGGCGGGGGATAGTCACGGGAGACTCGGGGGTGGCGTCTAGGGGGGGGGGATAATCAATAGTCATGGGGATTCGGGGGTGGCGTCTGGGGGGGGGGATAATCATGGTGGCGTCCAGGGGGGGGTCAATAGTCATGGGGACTCGGGGGTCGCGTCTAGGAGGGGAAGGGGATAATCAGGGTGGGGGCCATGAGATCTCCCCAGATCTCATGGCGCCTCCTCTTATTTCAGTACGTCCCCAGCCCCCCGAGCCGCGCACGTGCCGCCGGCCATGGTTTGCGCCCCCCCCCCCTCGTGGACGCCCCCCTCTTGGCCGCCCCCGAGAGAGGGGGTCAATGCAAGTGGGGGTCAGCCAGAGCGCCCGATCTTGCAGCATCCTGCAGGGGCCAGGGTCGCACTGGCCAGGATCCTGTAGGGTCTCGCAGGATCCTTCTTCGCATTGGCCCGGGTTTGGGTGCAGGGTCTTGCAGGATCTTGTAAGACGTAAGTCGGGCCTGTCCCTCTACAGGAGGAGTACTCAGAAATAGTGAAAAAATAGTATGTGGAAACTATTTTTGGAGTAGTTTTTGACCATTTGGGGGTATGTTTTGACTACTGTTTTTTTCCTCCAAAATCTCCCTGGAGGGGGACAGGCCCGACTTAATGTAAGACCTGACTGACCTGGGTCTGGATTGACCCGGGTCAGGAGCTGCCCGAGAGGCGAGGCGCCCACCGGGCGCCCACCGGGCTGCACCTCGGGGTGACCCAGCCGGAAGGGCCACGGGGCGCCCACGAGGCGCCCACGGCTGCCCCTTCGCGTGAAACACGTTTGCCCACGGGGCGCCCACGAGGCGCCCACGGCTGCCCCACGGCGCCCAGCCAAAGTATTTGTTTTCCCATATTGAATCGCTTCGCTCATTCCGCCGGCCCTGGAGCGCTATTTGGGGCCGTCTTGGAGCGAACTAGAAATAGTGTTAAGTAGGTACCGGAGATCTCAGCACGCCTCTGGCCCGTGGGGCCGGCGAATTGGGAGGCCTCCCGGGAGGCTCTCGTCGCCACCGCCGGGTTCGCCTCGAGCTCCTCGTCAGCACTCACCCCGGGAGAGGTCCAGAGAGCAGCGGGATCCGTGCCTTCTGGTTTCCCCAGAGACGACGCCCGGGCGAGTCGTATTGATCATGGAAATGCGGGGGCATCACTGGCTACGGTAGGTTTGCGTCGTGTCGACCAGCGGCGACCCCAGCGTGGGCGTTCAAGGTTGAACGCCGCTGGCGACCCAGAATCGATCGACGTTGAACGATCGGACGTTGCGGCAGCGGCCAATCGTTCAAGGTTGAAGGATCCCTGCGGTATCAAAAACCAACGCTGGGGTCGGCACGACACGAACCTGCCGTACCTCGGGGGCGGAAAAGAGGGGGGTGATGACTAGGGGGGGGTGGATATCATGGCGGGGGCCATGATATTTCCCCAGATTTCATGGCGCCCCTTCTTACTTCATTACGTAAGTGGCCCCCCCGCTGGGCCGCGCACATGCCGCTGGTCATGATTTGCACCCCCCCCTCTTGGACACCCCCCTCTTGGCCGCTCCCGAGTACCCCCCCGGCCACGCTCCATGACAGCTGTCAGCCCCCGGCACGGAGGTCGGGCACTGACATTGGGCAACGCCTGCTGTGGCCAGAATCGGGGGAGCGTAAGACCCGGGTTTGCCGGGACTCGGGTTCGCCATCGTTTTTTGACGACCGCGACTCGGATTTTGACGAGGAGGAGTTTTGTGGGATGTCTGCAGCGGGAGGCCTCGTCAAAATGCACGCTCGGCCTCGTCATTTTTTTGACGACCTCGTCGGGGGGTTCCGAGTCCCCCGTGCCCGGGTCTTACGTCTCCCCGACAGAAGCAGCATGCGGTGGAACAGAGACGGGGAGCAGCCGTCGAGCCGAAGGTCTGGGGTCAGCTCGGGCATGCCCAGGGGTCAGCCATAGCCGCCTTCGCAGGCATGTCGACATGAGAGCCCCAGAGCACCTCGCCTTGGCCATCTTGGGTCCCTCTCGGGGCCACGTTCGGGACCTTGGGGGCCCTCGTGGGACGATCTTGAAGGCAATCGATAATGAAAGGGAGGCTCCTAAGTACCTCACGTCGGAAGCCAAAATATTCTCTCTTGGGACAGTCTTGGGCGCCCTTGGGACAGCACTGGAGCCCTCTTTGGCTCTCTTCGGGGATTGTGGATTCATCTGGAGGCTTCCAAAGTCAGTCGGAAGCAAAAAGCAGAACATGCGAACATCATTGGTTCCCGTCGGTCAGCGAGGGATGTTGGCCTCACAGGAAGAATCCTTGGGAGACTTCGTGGCCAGAGCCGTCTTGGGGCGGCCTTGGTGCCTGTTGGAGGCATGTTGGAAGCCAGATTGGATCATCCTGGGATATCTTGAGCGATCTCGCTCTTGGAGCCAACTTGGGTCTTCGTGGACGCTCCACCGGCCCGCGACAGCCCCTGGCCAGATCTTAGCCACAAGCCGTGTCGCTCACTCCCACCCGCCTTCCCACTTCAGATGTAGCACCCGAGTCCCAGCAGAGGCAGAGGCCGCCATCGACGACCATCGGGAGCCATGGTAGACGCCAGCCAGGTGCGCGATGCCCACGAGGTGCGCTGCACGTGCCAGGTGCACTACGAGCACCAGTTGCGCCATCTCAGGCTGTATCTCAAACGCCTCTTCATCGCTGCCAACAAAAAAAACAAAGCGACGGCGGGTTTGCGAGCACTGTGTATTGTGTAAGGGTACGCGCCCGCAATCGGTTTGCATCAATTTGTGGCAGGGACAGTCGCCCTGCGCACAGCAGGCAATGCTTACCTATGCGACTTGATCGCGGGGCGTCCGCGCATGATCCAGACTTGGGTGCAACATGCACTTCGTATCGTTCGTTGCGGGGGGATGGTGGATGTGTGTCAGCACTGTACACAGCAAGCGATATGCCCGCACCCGCGCCATCCCTGGCCAAACAACAATTCAGAGTGATCACGGCGCGTCCGCGCATGATCCAGGTGTTGGTGCAACGTGCAGGTTGCATTGTTTTGTTTTGCCATGAATGGCGAAGGTGGGTTCTCAGGGCCCCTGGTGTTTCACCAGTCGTGTGGGGAAAGGGGTGTGTGGATTGATGGTGAACAGTGATCAAGTCACCCTCTGTCGAAGCGCGAGCATCTCGCTCATTCCCACCCGCTCTCCCGCCTGCGCAGCACCCGAGCCTCGGCACAGACAGGCAGGGGCCGCCATCGACCATCGGCGTGCCGTGCAGACGCCAGCCGGGTGCGCGACGCCCGCGAGGTGCGCGCGTGCCAGGGCGCCCTCACCACCCCCTCTCGTCAGAGAGTAGCGCTAAGCACTCGTGGGGCGCCCGCTCATGGTCTAAGATTTGCCGCACCGTGCACTTGGCACTGGCTCTCGGGAGGGTTGCTGGGCCCGCTCCGTCCCTGTCAGAGCTACCCTGGCGAGTGACCCGGCTGCATGCTTTGAGTTCCGTCGCTGCGAGCATCGCCTTTCGGTGGGCCTTCCTGTGGGGCCACGAGGCGTGCGCGTGGCGAAGCGGGCTGGGTCGGCGACGCCATGCGGTCCCTGGCATCTGTGCCTTCGCTGGAGCACCTTGGGGGGCTTCGAGGCGTATGATGGGCGTGCCGAAGCGAGTCAGCGACGCGCTGCGGACCCTGGCATGTGGGCCTCCGCCGGAGCTCGCTGTGGGGCCACGGGACCTGTGAGGGGTGTGCCAAACTGAGGCGGCGACGCCATGCGGGCCCTGGCAGTTGGGGCTTTGATTGGAGCTCTCTGTCTGGGCACGCAACGTGTCTGTGTGTGAGAGAGAGAGAGAGAAAGAAAGAAAAAAACAAAGGTGGGCAGAGGCAGGGCAGTTGGGCCGTAGCTGGAGCTCGGGCACGGAAAGTGTGTGCGAGAGAATTGCGCTGGGCAGAGGCAGGAATGAGAGGAGGGGGAGAGGAGAATGAAGGACGCCAGGCGTTGTCTCTTCAAAACGAGGACCCAACACCAGTGGTAACGCGATGGTGTGGAACAGTGTAAAGTGACCGCGGTGCGCCTGAGCATGGTCCAGATTGCGCCGCAACGTGTATCTTTGACTCGGATAGTGAAGGGGATTGGCATTGTCTCTGGGTTGGGATTAGTCGAGTGGGGAAGCGCGCGTTTACCAATACGAACCTGTGATGTACCCCTCCCAGAATTGAAAAAGGAAGTTAGCAGAACGAACGCCCTAAACTATTTACGCCCCAGGGTTTGTGGGATTACTGAAGGATTCCAAGTCGGAACCCCTCAGTGCACTCACCCTTTGTGGGATTATCGTGTCTCCGTCTCGATTTCTCCTCCCTTCTATTCCCCTCCCGTCTCCCTCGCCTCTCCCATCTTCCTCTGCCGCTCCCACTCTCCACTCTCTCCACTCTCGAACAGCGTCGCCTACCTTTTATTATCCACGCGTTTTTGACATCCCCATCCGTCCTCTCCGTAGCATGATGGTACCCACCAGTGATGTGCTACTCCCCCTAGTATGGTCCCCCTTCATCGTACTTTCATGTATGTTGTGGTATGCCTCCTGAGTCAACTCCATATATTTTCTAGTGCCGTCCTTGCTACGCCGAGCCAACGTGTGTACGGCTCCCTTATCTCTGCCAATGTTTTATGTGTGCTTTGCTAGTACACCCATATGCATTGCGCACGCCTGGTTCCTCGACACGTATCTCATACACCGCACTCACATCTATACCCCTGGGTGGGTGTATGTGCGGCCGTTTTTGCGCTGTCATGTGCGCGCATGTGCGCGGCATGTGCCAGTCATGTGCCACGCCTGTGCGGCCCTTTTTGGATGGACTTCCTACTGTGCACGTCGTGCCCGGGCATGTGCGGGGGCATGTGCGCTGTGTTTTGATGTATCCATCATACGCACATGCGCGCACAATCCGACGCACATGCGCGCACATGCCTGCACATGCGGGAGGTGTTCGAGAATCGCAGATCTGTCATCGGCACATGCACGCACATGCCTGTGCAACCTCTCTTCGGCAGGCCGCGCGGGCCCGCACATGCACGCACATGCGGTGAAGCGCGCGGGCGCACATGCGTGCACATCCCAATGCACATGCACGCTCATGCCCTAGGAGCTGTCTGGGACCCCTGTGCCTCCAATGCCTCCTGGCCTTCGCAGAGCTAACCTGGGGCGTGCCAGGGCTTCCTGAAAGAGTTTGTTGTGCGTTTAGACTCGCCCGCTGCTAGCGGGGGCGGTTCTTCGCCCGGTTCGTGAGCTGGCGGTGGCGTGCCCTCCTAGTAAAACACTCTCCCGCGCGCCTTCTCAGCTCGGCCGGAGAAGCAGGGGTGGGGGGGGGGAGGTGGAGAGGGGGGAAGGAGGGGGGGCCGAGGAGGCGGACGCCCCCGGCTCGGCCGGCCCGCCCGCCTGTTCGGCTCGGCCAGAAGAGAAGGAGGAGGAGGAGGAGGAGGAGGAGGAGGAGGAGGAGGAGGAGGAGGTGAGAGTTGGGAGGATGTCTCAGGAGGAACTGGCTTGACGGCCCGAGCTCAGGGAATCTCGGAATCGCTAGCCTGGCTCGGCCACTGGCGAGCTCGGCCTGTGCGAATACTGTGCGTACCTGTGCGGGGCATGTGCGGGACGTGCAAGAATGCCGGGGCCGGCGTTCGTCTCCGGGCGCCGGCGCGTTCGCGTCCGGCCGGTTCCGCGTGAGACGTCGTCGGCAATCTGGAGGCCGACGTGCTTTGACATGAGGTAATCTGGCCACCTTCGCCTGAGACATCCTCGCAACTCTGGTCTCGGAGATGCCCTGCCCCATGGTGGCCCAGCCACTTTCGGGTTTCAGAACGCCCTGAGCTGAGGTGGTTAGACCACTTTCGCCTAAGACATCCTCGCTACTCTGACCTCAGAGATCTCCTGCCCCATGCTGGTCAGGCCACTGTCGCCTGAGACATCCTCGCAAGTCTCGATTCCGATATGCCCCGAGCTGAGGTGGTCAGCCACTGTCGCCTGAGACATCCTCGCAACTCTGATCTCAATGATGCCCTGCTCGATAGTGTCTCGGCTCCTTTCGCCTGAGACATCCTCGGAACTCTGGGTTCCGAGACGCCCTGAGCTGAGGTGGTTAGACCACTTTCTCTTTAGACATTCTCGCCCGAGATGCCCTGAGTTGAGGTGTTCAGGCCATTTTCGCCTGAGACATCCTCGCAACTCTGACCTCAATGATGCCCTGCTCCATAGTGTCTCGGCCTTTTTCGCCTGAGACCCTCGCAACTCTGGGTTCCGAGATGCCCTGCCCCATGGTGGTCCGGCCACGCTTGCCTGAGACATCCTCGCATTTCTCGGTTGCGAAATGCCCCGAGCTCAGGTGGTCATGCCACTATCGCCTGCGACATCTCTGCGGCATGTGCGGGCATGTGCGTCCATGCTTTCAGAGTTTTCCTTGACCGTGCATTCGACTGTGCGTCGGACGGTGTGGCATGTGCGCGCATGTGCGGCAATGCTGTTGAGGCTTTTGCATATTTGCATGGACATGTGCATGCGACTGTGCGGCATGTGCCTGCATGTGCGGCCCATTCCAGACCACAATTTCAAAGTGAGCACTATAGAAGTGAGCGCTATAGAAGTGAGTCCGGTGTATCGATTGCCGTGGACATGCGTTTGCGACTACTTGTTTCAGAGCGTGTTGCACTTGGAGCAATCTTGAGATCGGCATTGTCAAGCATAGTGCGCCGGGTCACATGTATGCTGCTGCTTTCCCGACGGCCTTTCGATGCCCCGGCTTGAGCCGCGCCCTTCTGCGCCACTGGCGTACGTAGCGTGCGTAGTACGTTTGACGAGGATCATTTGATCACAGTGCAGCAGTTGGGGACACCATATTTGGACTTGGTTTCGAAGTTGAGATAACTTTGCGAATGTGTCGTTGCATTTATGTGTGTGCCAGCACGGTGTGGCATGAGCCAGTCGTCTGGGAGTTTTTCCAAGCAACGTGTGTTCGGATGCGTTCTCCTCAGCAATCGGCCCATCGTGATGTGAAGTGGAACGTCCGACCAACCTTGGTCGACCTATTCGCCATTTGGTTGATGTTGAATCTAGTACCGTGTCGCCATCATCTACAGCCGTCTCGGTGTGTTCAGCTCGAAACAGATTCGCCGCTCCTGCCTCTGCAACCTTGCTGCTACGCCATAGGCCGTTCGCTCGAATATCAGGGTTCGAGATTCTGCGTCTCTTGACGGCATGGATTTCTGCGCGTGTTGTGAGGCGAGCGCGCATGTCGTGCTGTGGACCTCGCTATCGACGCGTGCGAACCGTCACGCACGCGAACGAAGACGAGACACTGCTTCCGCAGGGGAGGCGGAGGCGGGCGGGCGACCAGGCCGGTCATTAAGCCAAGGGCGTGCTGTTCCCCTTCGTGGTGAATCCTCCTGCGCCCCTTGTCCTTTTGATCGTCGGCCCTCTCCTCTGGGGGGCGGCAAAGAGGGGGGTGATGACTAGGGGGGGGGTGCATATGGCGGGGGCCATGATACTTCCTCAGACTTCATGGCGCTTCATCTTATTTCAGGACGTCCCTGCCACCCCCCCCCCCCTGGGTCGCGCACATGCCGCTGGCCATGATTTGCGCCCCCCCCCCCCCCCTCTTGGACGCCCCCCTCTTGGCCGCCCCCGACTCTCGATCATGATTATGGTCGGATGTCCGATGGCGGATCCAGACAATCTGAAGGAGGGTACAGCGAAGGTGCTGACATACGGACCGCTTTGGGTGCGGAAGGGGCTCACCGTTCCGGAGGCCATTCCGTGGCTGTTCCTCTTAGCCCCTCTTCGTGCACCCAGGCTCTTCCTGGAGCCACATGGGGGCTTCGTTCCTTAGTTAGCGTTCTTTATTTCAGTATCGTTTAACCGACCCCCATTCCGCATCCCCTTCGAGACCCCCACCAAATTACCACCCCAGTTGGGGATACGCCCCTCGAAACCCGAAGTGAGCGGCCTATATCCCCAGCTAGGGGGGTAAATCGGCCAGTGGGGCCCAGGCCACGCCGCTTGGGATGGGGATCGAATAAACGATACGAATCATTGCATGCAGCAGCTGGACTGCATCCGCACGCCAGCGGGTGAGTCCGCGGCCGCCGCGAGATCTCCGACCTGTGCTGGCCTCTTTTTTGTGGCGGCAGGCCGCGTGTCGCTGCTGGGCACCACCCTGGCGCAGGGCTCCCCGGGGCAGCAGCGCGGCCCCCTCCGCGTGATGCAGGCGCCCCCTCCTTGCTTTCGCTGTGCCCTCCCCCCCCCCGAGGATAAGCTAGCCTTGCTGGTTGTGCAAGTCCGGGGTGGGAAGGGGGCGCGGGCGTGTGCAGGGCTGCCCACAGCGCGCATGTTAGGTTATCGGCTGGCCCCCTCCTCCCCGCCCCGGGATGACCCGGGTTATCGCCGATTCACAAAAGCGGTCTCATGGCCAACATTGACTGTTGTTCGGAGGGGGGCCAGGCACCACGTCTGTTATCCTGGCCTCCTTCCCTCTGTTTCAGGCCTGCTAGGAGGCTCTCGTCTCCACCGCTGCATTCGCCTCGGAATTCTGGTCAGAACAAACCCCAGCAGAGGTCCGTGGAGTACCGATACCTGGGTCCCTCTGTGGGCTCTCGTGGGGGCCTGTTTGGAGCCTTGGAGAGCCTTTTGGGGCCATCTCGTAGAGCGTCGGTGAAAAGAGAGAGTCGCATTGTTTGGTAAATCCCCTGGGGCCCTCAAAGTCGCCTTTGGCGGCTCTCGTGGGGCGCTCGTGGGCCACTTTTGGGCGCTCTTGGGGCCGTTTCGGGGGCCTCTTGGGCCCCTTTGGGGCCTCTCTTGGGCCATCTCGGGGCCGTGTTGAGGCATCAAAAGCGCATCGGAAGCGAAAAGGCGAGAATATCCAAATCCTTGAGTTTCGGCATGTGTATGGAGGGTGCGGGCCTCTTGGGGGACCCTGAAAGGGGCTCCGAGAACACTTGGAAGCGTCTTGCGGCCCTCGTCGGGCCTATTGGAGTTTACTGGGAGCTGCCTTGAACCATCGTCGGCTATTCTGAGCCATCTTGGACGCTCTGACGCCTCGCGGCCCGCTCCGAAAAACCTCAGGGAGGAGGGGGGAGGTAAACCTCCTGGAAGGGACGAGGTGTTTGGAAGAGGAACAAATCGCTAGACGACCTAGCCCAAAGAGCAGTTTTTTTTATATACACAACAGATGCCATATGTTAAGAACATGGCAGTCCTCGCTTTAAAGTTCCGTTCTTCCAGCAGCAGATCGGCAGATCGGCTCAGGTTGAATAGCCCTCTGTCGGACTTCACAAGCTTCCATCCCATTGAAACGACGGGGAACAAATCTAGGCATTTCTACATATATATATACACATACATACATGCGTATGTCTAAGTGTATTCTTATTTCCACATCTCATCTATATATATATATATATATGTATAGATGTGCATGCATGTTTACATATCGCACATGCACCTGTTATGGAAATCTTTCTGTTTACACATATGTATATGTGTACATCGATGGTTTCAGCACTTTGGGGGCGAGGGGTGGCAGGTTTGGGCCCTTCGCAGCCGCGTTCTCTCCCGCATTCCAGCAGCGCCCTGCACAGCTGCCCGCACGCTGCCCCGCCCCGGCCACGGGCAAGACGAGGCGCTCTGCGCAAGTGACTGGCCCCTGGCCCAGCTCGCGGGCGCGGGTCCTGCGCTCCTCTTGCAGGGTGCCTCTGGAGCAATCGGGGCAGGCCCCTGGCCAGGGGTGCGGGGGGGAAGGGGGAGCGCGCAGGAGCGGGGCAGAGGATCTTAGAGGAATAGCGCCGGAAACATCGATTAGTGCGTCGTGGCGTCTACTTGGGTCAATTTGTATCATTTGGCGTCTTGGGCAATGCGTCTTAGCGATCTTAGATCGAATGAGAACAACTGGCATAGACATAAACTCGTGGCGCTCCGCGCGGATTTGTTGGACCCGCGCCAGACCCCCCCCACCCGGGCGGCGCCTGCGGCGCCGCCCCCGGCGTGCTCCGCGCGCCAGGGAGGGGGGTCCAGCGCAGACCCAAGAAGTCCGCGCGGAGCGCCACCAGTTTATGTTCATCCTCCTCCTCCTCCTCTTCCTCGTCCTCCTCCTCCTCCTCCTCCTCCTCCTCCTCCTCCTCCTCCCAGGTATCACAATCTATCTGCCGAGCGGGCGCAGAGCTCAGGAAGTCAAGTGTATGCCATGTTTTCTTCTTCAGTTCTAAATCAGGGCAGGCCCCTGGCCAGGGGTGCGGGGGGAGGGGGGCGCGAAGGGGCGGGGCGGAAGGAGGGGGCAGAGAGCGGGTGCGGGAGCCGGTGCAGGGAGCGAGGGAGGGAGACGAGGGGGACGAGAGGAGGCGAGGGAGCTGCCTGGGTGCAGTTGCGAGGGAGGGCCGGGCAGGGGGAACGGGGGCGGTTTGGGGCGCAGTGGAGGGGAGGAGCGCGGAGGGAGGGACGACGGTGAGGAGGGGAAAGGAGCGAGAAAGGGAGAGGGAGCGGCGCGACGCGTCACCCACCAAAAGCGGTCCCCGCCCGCCCGCCGCCCCGAGGAAGGCGGGCAGAAGAGCGTATGCCTGAGCCCCGGGGCACGGCGGAGGAGGAGGGGCGAGGAGAGGGGGACCGGAAGGTGCGAGGTGAAGGCGAGGAGGGGGCAGCTGCAGGAGGAGGAGGAGCAGCGAGGAGAGAGGGGGAGGGGAGGGGAGGGGCAGCGGTGGGGCGAGCCGAGAGAGGGGCACGCGCGGGATGGATGGAGGGGGGGGGGATGCGGGGGGCGACCAGGATATGCCTCTGCGGGCAGCGTGGGCGGTCTGCGAGCGTCGTTCGGGGGAGCGCTCCAGATTGCTGACTGTGGCTGTCCAGGCACGGCCAGCCATATCATCCTTGTCAAGTTCACGATCGTGTTCATCAAGCACTGCCCTCTATCCTGCGATCTAGTTCCTACTGCTTCCAGGCAGCCTTGGTCATCTGAATCGGCTGCGTGTGTGTGTGTGTGTGTGTGTATGTGTGTGTGCTCCTCGTCGTCCTCACACGGCTGCCGCTACGATCTGTTTCCGCAGCTGCGTGCGAGCGTGGAATCGTATCTGTTTTTTTGTTCAGGAGGGGAAAAACACAGACACGATGGATCGCCGATTCCCAGGAAACTACGGGAAATATTGGAAGTGGGGGGAAGACGAAAATTTGGAAAATATGGTAAGGTATGGGGAATCCTGGGATCTGTGTGTACTTGTGTGTGCGTGCGTGTGTGTGTGTGTGTGTGTGTGTGTGTGTGTGTGTGTGTGTGTGTGTGTGTGAGTGCGTGCGTGCGTGCGTGCGTGCGTGCGTGCGTGCGTGCGTGCGTGCGTGCGTGCGTGCGTGCGTGCGTGCGTGCGTGCGTGCGTGCGTGCGTGCGTGCGTGCGTGTGTGTGTGTGTGTGTTGTGTGTGTGTGTGTGTGTGTGGGGGTGTGGGTTGTGTGTGTGTGTGTGCGCGTGCGCGTGCGCGTGCGCGTGCGCGTGCGCGTGCGTGTGCGTGTGCGTGTGCGTGTGCGTGTGCGTGTGCGTGTGCGTGTGCGTGTGCGTGTGCGTGTGCGTGTGCGTGTGCGTGTGCGTGTGCGTGTGCGTGTGCGTGTGCGTGTGCGTGTGCGTGTGCGTGTGCGTGTGCGTGTGCGTGTGCGTGTGTGTGTGTGTGTGTGTGCGTGTGTGTGTGTGCGTGTACATGTGTGTATGTGTGTGTGTGCGTGTGTGCGTGTGCGTGTGTCCCTGGGCCCCTTGATCTTTCTCTGGAGGCTCCACGACATGCTTCTCCCTCGCTGGAGGAGCACGTCGGGCAGAGCTGCTTCCTGGCTTCCGGTGCGGCTTCCGTCCCCCGGGCTGCCCTCCGCGCCCGCCCCGTCCCCCAGGCGTGGGCGCCGCCGCCGACGAAGGCGCCGAGGGGGGCCGAGGGCGGAGGGGCCCTAAGGGAAGCTCTACGAGTTATTACTCTTAAGCTTCCAGCAACAACTTGCTCAGGGAAGCTCTACGAGTTATTTGACTGGCGAACGCGCGAAAACCCACTACCGGTTCTCGAAACGAATGTTCAAATCTCTCAGAAAGTTCGCTGAACCGACCCAAAGTTCACACATTGTTCGCCCGGGCCGGGTGCACGCGGAGGCGTCGTCTCTGCTAGTATTAAGGCGGGCCTGTCCCCCTACAGGGGGTATTTTCGACGAAAAATACAGCATCCCACAAAAACAGTGCCAAAATAGTCTGGGGAGCATTTTTGGCGTATTTGTGTTACCTTTTTGGGGCATGTTTGGGGTATTCCTTATGTTTCGTTGAAAATCCCCCTGTAGGGGGACAGGCCCGACATAATGCTAGTTGCGGGAGGCCGGTGGTGGCGCGGACTTTCACGGTCCCGTCGTGCCTGGCGCGTGGCATGTGGCTCGTAAAGAAACAGGGCGTCTGCGCCGACAGTGGCGCGCAAGTTGCCTTCGTAAGCTCGCGCGTGAGCGCCCTCGTCTCCAATGTAGCGTGCAGCGCGGGCGGCCCGCGTCAGCCGCGGCGTCCGTGTCATCTCCCGTGAGACCCGTTCTTGATCGTCGCTCCTGTGGGCCACGTTGTGTGTAGTCCGTGGCGGGTGACGGTTCCGTGGCCCGCGAGTCGGCGGCCTTTGGTCATTGATAGTTGATGCGTTGCCTGGAGTTTCGATGGCCCCGTCGTGCTTGACCCGTGGCCCATGGCGTGCGAAGAGGGTTGGCTATGGAGTCCCATCTTGGCATCCTCCCCACGGTCGTTCCCTGCACCCCAAAAGGAGCACCAGGCCCGTGGTGATCGCTTGGGTCGGGAAAATTCTGGGGAGCCCTGGCGAAGCTCGGGGCGACACAGGGCGGCACCAGGGCAAGCCGGTGCGAGCATGCAGAGAAGGTGTGAGTCGCTGCAAGCAGGTCGGCGTGCGGCCAGGCCGATGCGAGCAGCAAGTGGGCCGGTACAGGCTTGGCACGAGTCATACCAAGCCCCGGGCGGCTTCTTGAGTCGTGGAATTGCGGATGAACCCAGTCGAGAGTCCGAAACCTTGGGGCAAGTCGGCGCGCGCAGTGCAACATCCACAGGAGCTTGTGAGCCGCCCGCTCCGCGCCCGCTCGCAGCTCGCACCCACCTGGTCCGTCCTTGCCCGACCCCTTCCCTCGGGAGTCTTGAGCGAGTTTGCGCAATCCTCGCAGGTGAGGTCCGAGCAGGACGGGTCGGAGGATCGCGCCGCATCGCCAAGGCGGCTCGATGTGGATCCCGATTGTCTCCGCGCCGATGTCGCTGATGCACAGCTGGCGTCGCCAATGCATCGGCGATGCATCGGCGATGCTTCGTGATCCTTCGAGCCTATATACTCGGACTCCATTGGGAGATTTCTGTTTGGTTTGCTCGCGGGCAAGCTGTTCATTCCTGACCGCGACCGTTTGGCAACAGCCTGGCTGGCCGGTGCTCTGCGTCGTCTGCACGGAGAAGGGCGATTCACGAGGTGTTTTTCGGTCGACCCAGCCCCCAGGCTACAGTGGAGACTCAGGCCAAGAAACACCCTCCAGGGTGCCCTGGGTTCCGCAGGTTTCGATGGTTCTGCTATGGCAAGCGCGAACCAGACATCCGCGGAGGTCCTGGGATCTCGGGGTTGGGCTTCCTAGGGAGGGTTGCTTGTGATCGAGCCCTCGCACTGGAGGCAGCGATTCGTGGAACACACACCTGCGTAAACCCAGAAACGAAGGATTGCAAAAAAACCGAAGGATTGCAAAAAAAACCTTGAACGAAGCATTGCAAAAACGAAGGATTGCAAAAACACCTTCGAAGGATTGCAAACAAACGTTTCGTTTTTTGCAATCCTACGAAGGTTTTGTTTTGCAATCCTTCGT
This sequence comes from Prorocentrum cordatum, assembly GCA_963575745.1. Classification (NCBI taxonomy): domain Eukaryota; class Dinophyceae; order Prorocentrales; family Prorocentraceae; genus Prorocentrum; species Prorocentrum cordatum. The sequence goes on along the minus strand of CAUYUJ010008002.1, from coordinate 1,156,445 downwards.
TTTTTTGCAATCCTTTGTTCGGAGCTCTGCGCAGATCTCTTGGATCGGCGTTGGACCCCGGTTCCCTGGCAGCAGCGGCGCGCGCCCAGGGCTTCGCCGGAGGAGGGTGCCCGGAGGGCCCGGGCGCCGATCTCTCGGAGCTCTGCCGCGAGGCCTGCGCAGACGTTGCCGCGAGTTCTGCGGGAGCCCTGCAGAGGAGGAGGAGGAGGAGGAGGGAGGAGGAGGAGGAGGGAGGAGGAGGAGGAGGAGGAGGAGGAGGAGGAGGAGGAGCTCTGCAGACTCTGCAAGCTCTGCCAAGTCTGCCAGGAGGTCCGAGGCGCGCTCATCCGAGGGGCCGGAGCTGGCGGAGGCGCGGAGCTCCGAGAGTTTATATTCTAGTCGTTCTGCTTCGGGGGCGGACAGCACCCCCCACAGTGACACGTCGATGAGTGGATTGCCCGTTTTCGGCTCCCGAGAGGGCGCCTCGGCCGTGATTTCCCAGGCTCGCGCCCGCCAGGTTTGGGCCTCGGGCCGTTTTCACTGAGCCGCGTTCTACGAAAGGGAGGCCTGTCCATCCCCGATCCGAGCTCGCTCTTCCTCTAGAGGAGGAGCAGGAGGAGGAGGAGGAGGAGGAGGAGGAGGAGGAGCAGGAGGAGGAGGAGGAGGAGGAGGAGCAGGAGGAGGAGGAGGAGGAGGAGGAGGAGGAGCAGGGGGAGGAGCAGGGGGAGGAGGAGGAAGGCGAGTTCTCGGATTCTGTCCATCCCCGACTGCTCCTCCTGGCAGCAGCGGCGCGGGAGGCGGAGCGCGCGCAGGGCCGGTTGCGCGGGGGCAGCCCGTCGAGCTCCGGCTGCGGGGGGATAGATCCTCCGGCTCTCCCGTGGGCAAGCTGGCGCCTCCGGGGGGTCCCTGGAGGTGCCCCGGGCCTTACGTCGGGGAGGGAAATTCAAGACTAGTCAAGCATAGTCCCTCTACAGGAGGAGTGTTCAAAAATAGTCAAAACATAGACTGGGGACTGTTTGTTTTTTATTTTTGTTTGTGAAATTTGGGATATGTTCTGGGTATTTGTTAATTTTCGTCGAAAGTCCCCCTGCAGGGGGACACGCCCGACTTAACCCTGGCCCAAGGAGGCGCCCTCTGCCCTTTGCGCAGTTTTGGGAGCCCCCCCGGGCCCTTCTGCCTGGCGTCGCTCGGACAGGTGCACTTCTTTTTCCGGCGGGGACCATCGAGGAGCATCCTGTATCATTGATGCCGAAACAAACACACACGAGAACAGCAAATGCACCGGGAAGGGACGTCCGAGCGATGGCGAGTCGAGAGGGGTGCTGCGGAGGCCGGGGTGCCCTCCTTGGAAATCTCGGGGCCGCCTCGGGACGGACGCTTCTGGTTGCCCCCGACGCTCGCGCAGGTATTCTGCAGGGGTGGTACACTTGTTCTTGCAGCGGTGTTTCTCAAGGACGCTGGCGCGGACCCCAAGCAGTGATTGTTTGTGCAATTTGTGATGGTGTGCGATCTACGGGCCCTGACGTTTTGGACCTTTTCGAGTGGGACCCTCTCGTGCGAGATCCTGTCGTGCGGGGGTTCATCGTCTGGGACCCTGTTGCGCGGGGCCATGTGGACAATCTCGATGGGGATCTCATCATCTGAGCACCGAGCTCCGCAGAAACTCCCTGCGACCAAGGCTAGCTCACTCATCAGATTTCTGGTGCGTAGGGGCATCCTCAGGGCACCGCAGCGCCGAGCACTAACCATCGCCGACATTTCCGGGCCTAACCCTTCCAAAGTAAGGTGATCAAGGCACCATCTGTGCAAGTATTGTTTGGTGAAGCGAAGCAGGAGATCCTGCAGACTTCTGGCACGCATCTGTTCCTCCTATACAATGTCATGGCCATCGCTGCTGACAAGTTACCGCGTGGTCCTGCTGCAAGCGGGGAGTGGCACGAGGAGGTACAAGGCGCAGAAGTGCGGATGCGAGCTTCCACTTCTTTTGAACAGCTGACAACTGGTGGGTCGCGGGTGGGTCGCGGGTGTGTCGCGGGTGCGTCGTGGGGTGGGTCGCGGGGGGGCGATGACAGCAAAACACATCAGCAACAACATCAACGTCACCAGCAACAGCAACAACACCAGCATTACCAGTCATGCGACCCTCATGCGCCGTGTTTTCACTTGCCGCATGCATTCACCACGATGCCACGCACTCTTGGGGGGAACTATTTGCAAAGGGGCGGGCGATATTCCCACACTTTGATCTCCCGCCAAAGGAGGCCGAGCCAGCGCCTTTTCCCGAGACACTTTCCCATGTTCAGCCTGCACGGCACATAAAAAACACATCGGTGCGATTTTGTGGAGCGGTGAGAATTCTAAACACGAGGTATTTGGGCACCGTGACAGGGGCAACGGATTCAAGCCCCAGTCGAGGGGTTAGATATGGGACCATACGCAAAACACAAACATTTTCGAGCCCCAGTCGACGGCCAACATATATATACATATATATATATGTATGTATGTATGAATGTATGTATGTATGCATTTATATATATGTATATATATATATATATATGTGTGTCTGTATGTATATATATATATATGAATATAAAAGCAACACACGTGAGGCACAAAGGAATGGAACCTCAGGAGAAGTTGTATGGGTACGAAGCCTCCTCGGGGCCGAAAAGCACTCCCCGAACAGATCTCCCAATACACAAATGTCTCCTGTGTCCTCCTTGGGGCGGGAGGGCTTAATGATGCTCCCCCAACACATGCCCCGATGCAGAAAGGTATCTCGTGGGGTCTCCCGGGAGCGGAGGGGTCGAAAAGCATTTCCCGAACACATATACCGATACAGACTGTCTCCTGGGGCCTCCTGGGGTCTCCTGAGGGCGGGAGGGCTGAAAAACGTTCCCCGAACAGATATCCCTGGAGCGTCCTTGGGCTTCCTGGGCGCCCGCCAGTAGCGATAAGACTGCCCCCCCCCGCCCTTGCTGGGCAGCACGGGCGCCCCCCACGCCCTTTCGCCAACGTCGCGCCGGCGACCCACGCGCCGTCCGGCCCTTCCTCGGCGGGGCGGTGGATGGATACCGCAGAGGGCGATCCCCACCAAGCCGCATCGTGCTGGGCCGGGGCGGCCACCCCGCTCGGGTCGCCGCCGTGAGGTCCGGAAAGCCTCGTCGCGGGTGGCTCCTTCTCTACCGGCCCCTGGCCCGGCCTGTTTGCTTGCGGTCGCTGCTTCCCCTCCTACTCGTCCTTGTCCTCCTCCTTCTCCTCTTCCTCCTCCTCCTCCTCTTCCCTTTCCTGGTGCTCCCTGCCTGCTGCCCTTTGTTGGTCCCCCTCCCGCCTGCCCTCGTCCCGCCGGCCCCAGCCCCCCGCCTGCGCGTTCGTCGTCGCCTGCCTGCTTTTCCCCTCCTCTCTCGCTCCCTCTCCGGGCGGCGCGGCGTGCCCCGCATCCGCGAGTAGCAACACTAGTGTTCTGAAGGGCCCGTTTTTTTAGAAATGCGAAGAAGTCTCGGGCACACTCTTGCCAGGGCTGTTCGGGGTAAGTTGTCAGGTAGACGACAATCATTTTAAGAGTGTTCGCTCTCATTTGCTCGCGTGTCATTCGGCAGTATATTTCAATTTCAAGCCCTCGATCGCGCTTTCTTCGCCTTCGATGGTACCCTTCTTGGAGACATAGCTGGCGCAGTTTCTAGAACAGTGGAGGGGAGGGAGGAGGGCAGGGGCAAGGGGGAGGGGAAAGGATGGGAGGTTAGGAGCTCGAGAGCAAACGGCAGACCCAGACCGGCGGGCAGGGCAGGCGGGCCCTAACGGGCGGGTGGGGTGAGCGGGCCTGGACGGTTGGGTCGAACACAACGGGTACTGGAAGTGTGATGAAACATTTGTTTCAGGAAAAATGAAAACGAACAAAACAAAAGAAAACAAACAACGAACAAAAGGAACAATATTTGTTCAGGAAATCTTCACTCAGAAGTGTGAATGCAAAAGGAAAGATGGAAGCGAACAAACAGAAGCTGGATCACAGTGTTTTTGGCGCCCACACGCCGAGGGCACGTGCAGGACAGTTCGCCCGTCTTCGCACGTGTTGGTCTCGTGGGTTTTGCCCCTCCGAGTGCCGCCGCAGCACCCGCCGAGGACCAGGACGAGGTGCCGACCCTGAGCAGCAGGCCGCTCCGCGCAACCTCGCCGAGGCCGAGATCTCCGGGGCTGGAGGGGCAGAAGGCCCGTGTTCTTACGGGGAGGGAAGCGCTGTTCGATGGGGGCGGGCAAGGGGGGGACCACTTATCGGACACTGGAACATATACATTACCAGTGGCGGGCTGTTTCTTCAATCCCAGGACTTTTGGAGGGTCGGGGGCGACGCTGGGGTGGTGTGGTGTATAGTTTGTTCCCCGACGTTCCAGGAAAACAGCGAAAAATGTACACCACCAGGGTCCTGTATACAGCAGGATCCGCTCTCCAGTGCCATTGCAATGCAGGGCCGGAAAAAAGCGTCGGTTGGGCATGTGCCTACCACTCTTTATGCCTCCCAGGTGGGATCGGGGTAGATGGGGTCGAAGCATCGCGCCGCATCGCCGATGCATCGACGATGCGGCTCGATGCTGAGCTCGACTTTCGCCACGCCGACGGCGCCTATGCATCGCGGGCATCGCTGGTGCATCGCCGATGCATCGACGATGTGTCGCGATCCTTCGACCCCATCTACTCGGACCCCATTTAGGAGCCCTCCACAATCGACCCCTTTCTTCAAGATGTGTTGTTGATGGGTGTTGTGGCCGATTCGGGTTTGCTGGAGTGTGAGTTTCCGGGACGCGCCGAAAAGACGGCATTTACAGTGTATATGGGTATGGTAAATGTTGTTGGTGCATTGTCTCCAGACAGTGCTTTCACTCAGGGGGTCTCATTTCTGGTCTAAGGAACTGGCCTTGACTTCCGGTCTGGCGGCTCATTGCGCGCCGTCGCCGCCTTGTCGCCACCCATCGTTTGGGCCTTCCTAGCCAGGCCAGTCCCGACCCTCCCTGACCCTCTGAAAAAATATACGCGCGCACTCGTTTATAACAACTCAACAGTTCCCAAGAGTCCTGTGCAAAATAATGGGCCGAAGGGCACACGCGACCGTCGTCGCGCGCGCCTGCCGAAATCATTCGAAAACCGTAGGTTCCGTAAGGAATTCAAAAACGACTGTCCCGAAAACATATTAAACCAAATGGTTTTGCAAAACGGATTCTCAAGCAAAAGAGCCTGCGTCCGCGCTCATGCAAATTCTCAAGAAAACCATAGGTTTATCAGCATTTCCATGATACCAGAGAAAAGCCCCAATCAACGTCTTGTTATGGCTATAGGGCGATGGGGCTATGGGGCTATGGAACTATAGAGCTATAGGGCCATAGGGCTATAGTTCTACAGGGCTATAGAGCTCTAGGGCTATCGGGCTAGGGGGCTGCAGGGCCATAGGGCCATCGGGTTATGAGTCTATAAGGCTATGCGGCTATATGACCATAGGGCTATAGAGCTATAGTAGGGCTATAGGCACACAGACCTATAGGGCTATAGGACTAAAGGGCTATAGGGCTATAAGGCTATAAGGCTATAGGGCTCTAGGGCTATGGGGCTATAGGGCTATTCGGCTATTGGGCTATATGGCTATAGGGCTACAGGCCTATAGGGTCATGGGGCTATTGGGCTATAGGGCCACAGGGCTATGGAGCTATAGGGCTATAGAGATGTAGGGCTCTAGGGCAATAGGGTTGTAAGGCGCTTGGGTACCTGGACACCCGGGTCCCAGGGCACCCGGGCACCCGGGCGGGCCGCGGAAGTCGGTGGCAAGCTTCCTTTAAACATATAAATACGCTAGGACCCCTACAGAGGCAAGCTTTGATTGGGGAGTAAACTGCTACCAAAATGGCCTCTCGCGCGCGCATGTCGAAATCGTTGGACGCCCTCGGAAGTTCGCACGCGCGCGTCGTCTTGTGCGCATGCCTAAAGCTTTCAGACAAACTAACCTTAGGTTGCGTACGGATGTCAAAAACGACTGCACAGACTACATATTAAGCCAAATGGTTTTGCAACATAAATTCTCAAAAACAAAATCTGCGCGTCTTTGAGATTCTCTAGGGGAAACATGTCTCAACACTGTCATCAGATTCTGCTAAACGGGCCTCTTGCGCCACATATTGAACTCATCCGGACGCCTTCGCGCGCGTGCGGTGAGGGGGGGCACGTTCCGTGTCAAATAATGCCACACGTGTCGAGCTTTCCACCAGCGTGATCACCGACGCGGGGACATCGTAATCATTATCAGCGGTCGTGATCAACATCGGCGCCGTCATTGGGTTTGCCGTCGTCATCGCCACCATTTTTACCATCAATGCTGTTCTCTTCATCGTGGCTACCGCGGTCGGCGTCGCCATGATACCGCGCCCGCCCAAGTCACCGACTCGCATTGCAGTGCCCGCTGGGAAAGTGCCCAGCGGTCAGCGCCGCCGCGGCCGCGCCGGTCGCGCCGCAGTAGCTGGTCTGCGCGCGCGAACGTGCGTGGGTCAGCGCGGCCGCAGAGATGCACGGCCAACGCCAAGCAATTATCGCAATTGCCGCCGCATGGGTTTTGCAAATCAAGTTGCGGGTGGGCGGCTGGGACGTTTGCGTGGGCAAACAAGTTGACTATATGAAAGTATGGCAGGGCGCACCGCGTAGCTTCGCCTTTCAAAAAGAATATTCAAGTCCCCCCCACCCTGCCCCCCTTCATATTTAACCGCTCCCCCTTTTCGCAAAACAAATGTCACACGATTCTGCTCCGCCGCCCATCCTATACATATATATATATATATACATACTTATATATATATATAAATGAACCCATGCCGCCCCAGCCCGTCCCCCCATCACGTTTGCAGAAATATTAAGCGCGCGTTCGCTCATTTCGAATCATCCGTTCCCACGGATCGTTTGCAAACAATGGAACGAAGTGCGCGCGCACCCGTGCCGAAATTCTCCCAAAAACCTTAATTGTTGTCCGTATTTCCCAAGCGGTTGCTACGAACACATAACTAGACGCATGGTTTTGCAACGGGGGTATTCAAACAAACATAACAGAGAAGAAGCAATCGCCCGCGCTCGTGCGTGTTCGGGAGAGTCCCATGCGTCATTCAACATGTTCATAGATCACTACCAAACGGGCGTGTCGTGCGCGCGTGTCGAAATCGTTCGCACTCCCTTGCGCGCGTGCTGTCGCAATAATCTTCAGCCAACAGTTGGACGAGGTGTGTGCGCGCGCGTTGTCGCGCGCGCGTGCGGAATCCTTCAAACTCCGTAGGTGTCGTGCGAAATTTCAAATCGAGTGACACGTGTAGGTATAATACATACAAATCTAAGTGTGTCCATATATACATACATACATATACATATATACACACATATATATATATATATATGTGTGCGTGCGCGTATCAGTCAAACATAAACATGGCATTGGAACATCATATTTAAAAAATGCCCGCGTTCGCGCTCCGGATACATGTTAATAGAGACGTCGGTTTGGTTCAACTTTCTGGCTAAGTTCGGCCAAAGGGGTCTTTCGCGTCACACACAGGAGTCACTCGAGCACCTTTGCGCGCGTGCTGCTGGAGGAGAGCGATCCGTTTCAAAGAATACTACGCGGGTTACTCTCGCGCGTCGGCAGTTCGCTCATGTCGAATTGCCCCCAAAAACCTCCATCGCCGACGCGAGGGCGCCGTGATCGTTGCCGGCATGACCAGCATCGGCGCCGTCACCGGCCCTGCCGTCGTCGTTGTCATCATCGTCACCCGCATCGTTCCCACCATCGTCGCGTCTACCGTTGTCGACGTCGCCATGATACCGCGCCCGCCGAAATGCCGGTCGCACTTGTTGGGAAGGAAGTTCCCAGCGGCCAGCGCCACCGAGGCCGCATCGGCAGCGCCAAGTTAAGCGGCCGCTGCGCAGGCGAGAGTGCGCGGGCTCTGTCGGCCGCAGAGATGCACTAGCCAACGCCAAGCACTCATCGCAGTCGCCGCTGCATGGTCTTTGCAACCAGGTTGCGGGCGGGTGGCTGGGATGACTGCGTGAGCATTGGGGTAGACAATTCGCTGCGAACAGCAATGAATTGCACCACGGAGACTCCCATTTCTAACAAGGGAACGGACTCTACCCCCCCCCCACCCCTGGGTTTATCGACCCCCCGTTTCGCATCGCAAGTTTCACACGATTTATCCCCATCGTCCATCCTAAATGTGAACGCGTACCATCGCAGCCCAACCGGTTTCGACCCCCCACGCAAACCTTCCTGCACAAAAAACCGTTTGCGCGCACATTCGGTGTTTAGCAAAACTCAATAGTTTCCAAGAGTCCCTTGCAACACATGGGACGAAGTGCGCGCGCGCGTTTTCGCGCGCGCATGTCGGAATCCGTCAAAAACTTTCGAAGTCCTAAGGATTTAAAAACCGATTGCCCAAAAAAACATATAAGAACACATGGTTTCGCAACGGTGATTTCCAAAATGGAGACGATAATTTTTCAGGAACGATCGTTTTCAACATGTTCATTACATGCTACCACACGGGATTCGTGCGCGCATGTCGAAATCGTTGGAACGCCTTTGCGCGCGTGCTAGGGTGGCACGGTCCGTGTCCGATACTACCATGCGGGCCACTCGCGCGTCTGCCGCGCGCGAATTTCGAACCTTTTTTTCCCTGCTTGTTACCACCGACGCGAAGACGCCGTCATCGTCGTCGGCGTAATCAGTATCGACGCCGTCATTGGATGCCCCGTCGTCGCAGTCAGCATCGTCACCAGCATCGCTACTATCAGCGTCGTGTGTACCGATGTCGGCGTCGCAATGATACCGCGCCCGCCCATCTCGACGACTCGCACCCAAATGCCCGTTGGGATGTGGTGAGTGGTCAGCGCCACCTCGTTTGCGTCGGTCGCGCCAAGGTAGTCGGCCGCTGCGCGCGCGTGCTTTGGCTGGCGTGGCCGCAAAAATGCACCAGCCAACGCCAAGCATCTATCGCAATTGCCGCCGCATGTGTTTTGCAAACCCAATTGTGGGTGGGTGGGTGGGAGAGCATGGAATGTGCCAATCCGTTTGTTAATATGCATTGCGTACCGTAAGTTGCACCACGTCGATTGCACCACATCGATTTTTCGAAACATGTTGTCCATTGTCCGCGCTGGCCAACACTATGTGAGCTATGCATGTTCGCTGGGTTTGCGATAGTGTTTTACGAATGTAAAGAATGGCGGCCAAACGCCTATGCCAACTTACCATGCAAACCCAGGGCGAAGATGGATTGTTCCAGAGAGCCCCGAAACGCTCTCGGAGCAACCCAAGGCACTTTGGAATACACGCGGCGACCAGTGTATCCGTTAGCTCTCAGAGATCCCGACCGTTCCCAAATCGAGTTTGTCTTTATCGGAAAAAACGCGTTCCGTGGTCGCTTGGAAGGGGGGGGGGATCCGGACCCCCCCTCCCTGGATGGAGAGGGGGGTTCGAACCCCCCCCGCTCCCGTCGTGACGGAGGGGGGGGGGTCGAACCCCCCCCTTTCCCCCCCCCTCTCCCCCATGTTTCCCCTCTCCTCGGGGCGGCGGGTGACGACGATTTCGTTTTCTGGGCGGGCGCCGGCGCCTGCGGCAGCGGGCGGCGGTGGCGGGGAGCGTCGACGAGGACCACGGTGGTGGTGGTGGTGGTGGTGGTGGAGTGTGGTGGTGGTGGTGGTGGTGGTGGAGGTGGTGGTGGTGGTGGTGGGTGGGTGGTGGTGGTGGTGGGTGGTGGTGGTGGTGGTGGTGGTGGTGGTGGTGTGGTGGTGGTTTGGTGGTGGTGGTGTGTGGGTGGTGGTGTGGTAGTGGTTTGTGGTGGTGGTTGTGGTGGATTGTGGTTGTGGCGGTGGTTTGTGGAGGTGGTGCTGGTGGTGGCGGTGGTGGTGGTGGTGTGGTGGTTTTTGGTGGTGATGGTGGTGGTGGGCTGTGCTGAAGGAAGTGGTGGTGGTTGTGGCGGTGGTGGTGGTGGTGGTGGTGTGGTAGATTGGTGGTGGTGGTAGTGGTGGTGGGTTTTGTGGTGGTGGGTGATGGTGATGGTGAGTGGTGTGGTGGTGGTGGTTGTGTGGTGGTGGTGTCGTGGTGGTGGTGGTGTGATGGTGGTGGTGGGGTGGCTGGTGGTGGCGTCGCGCTGGTGGTGGTTGTGGTGGTGCCGAGGCGGCGGTGGTGGTGGTGGTGGTTGTGGTGGTGGTGGTGGTAGTGGTGGTAATCGTCGCTGCGTCCCCGCCATCGCCGGCGCCGCCGCCGGCGCGAGGGGTGGGGATGGGGTTTGAACCCCCCCCCGGCGCCAGGGGGGGGGGTGTTCGAATTCCTTCCCTTTCCTTGAGTTGCTTCAAGTCATCGTCGCTGCGTCCCCGCCGTCGGCGCTGCTGGCGGCCGCCAGCGCCGGCGCCGGCGGCGAGAGGGGGGGGGTTCGGGAGGGGGCGGTTTGGAGTGGAGGGGAGTCCCTCTGGTTTTGATCGACGGCGCCGAGTGTTGGGGGGGGGCCCAGGCCCACTCCCCGTCTCGGAACGCGCCGCCGAATATTCCCAAGGCAAGCGCCCGTGAAACGCGTTCTCTCCTTTATCGTGTTCTCGTCTGCCAGCGGGGGAGTGGGAAAGGGGAGAGGGAAGGGGCGCAGGGAGGATTCAAGAAAAAGGTGACGGGCGGAGCGAGGACTGGGTGGGCCAAGAGGCGCGAGGAACGGAGGAGGCAGCGGGCGAGGGGAAAGAGGAGTGGGATAGGGATGTGAGAAGAACGGGAGGAGGGAGGGATTGAGGAGACAGGGATGGGCGAAGGGAGGTCTGTGACGCTCACAGATGCTTCCAGAAGCCGAGAAGGGTCAAAAGACGTCCTCGACCCCGCCTCCTCCCCGCCTCCCCCCTTTTTCTCAGGGACAACGTCAAGGGGGACTGGGCGCTCGGATGGACGCATCGACCCAGTCGCCCGGTGATCGACGATAGGGGCCTGATAGCCCACCCCGGCCAGAACCGTGCGGATTCGTGATCGGGGTGGGGGCCCACCGCCGATCAATCAGTGATGTATACAGTCAGAAACTCGAATGAGGACGCGCGACTTTGCTCAGGGTACCCTTGCGTCCTTGCTCTTCCTTGCTCTTGCGTCCTTGAGGTATTCGTCGTCCGCCGCCCCAAAAAGCCCGACTTTGGCTTTCAAGGGTCTTGCGTCTTGACCGCGCGTCCTCATTGGGGTTTTTGACTGTAGTCGATTACATGCCGATCTTTCCTCCATGAGCTGTTCCCGTCCCTCCCGTTCCCCCCGCCATTCCTCCTTTGCTCGTCTGAAAACGCGGTTCCTGGAGGTTTCCCGAAGTGGGTGCCGGAGGTGCAAGGGGGATGGGGAGTAGGGGAGGGGGAGACAACGGAGGCGGAGGAGGATGAGGAGGGAGGAGGAGGAGGAGGAGGCGGAGGAGGAGGAGGAGGAGGCGGAAGAGGAGAAGGAGGGAGACGGAGGAGGAGGAGGAGGCGGAGGCGGAGGAGGAGGCGGAAGAGGTCCCCCCCCGCCCCCCGGCCCGCGCCGCAAGCCTGGTGGCGAGTTCCCCATAGGGGACCTGGCCCCGCAGCTGCCCTGCCCGGGCCTGCCCATCAACTGGCGCAACCTGGACTCGAGAGGGGGGCGGGGGCGGCTCGATCGGGGGCCTCCTCCACCTCCTCCCCCTCCTCCTCCTCCTCCTCCTCCTCCTCCTCCTCCTCCTCCTCCTCTGCCTCCTCCGCCTCCTTTGCCTGCTCCGCCTCCTCCGCCTCCTCCTCCTCCTCCTCCTCCTCCTCCTCGGGCCGAGGCAGCCTAGGCCTCCCAGATGGGATCCGAGTGGATGGGGTCGGTGGATCGCACCGCATCGCCGATGCATCGCCGATGCCGCTCGATGCCGCTCGATGTGGAGACCGTGTTTCCCCACGCCGACGTCGCCGATGCATCGCCGATGTATCGGCGATTCGGCGCGTTCCTCCGACCCTATCTACTCCGACCCCATCTAGGAGGCCTCTAGTCAGTCAGTCAGTCAGAAGCCTTGCACTAGACGGTGCGCTAGCAGAGATGGGGAAAATGCACTACTTGCATGTGCCACGATCGCACGGCCGACGCCCAAGCTCGCGCTGCACCGCCCTCCGGGCGGAAGTCATCGGCAAGGCGAGCGGCGGAGCCGGCCACACGCAGACAATTGTTCATCACCATGTTGCCCCAATTCTGTCGGGGCCGGCCTCTCTTCCGAGGTCCTGATGGCGATGGTATCTCAATGTTTCCAGGTTCAAACACAGACATGCGCACCGGGTCTGTGCTGGGGCGTCCCGCAAGCTTGCCTATGAAGAGCATCAGCTACCTATGAAGGGCCAAGAGGGGGGTTATGACCAGGGATGGTCGATATCATGGCGGGGGTCATGAGATCCCCCCAGATTTTATGGCGCCTCCTCTCATTTCAGTGCGTCCCCGGCACCCCCCTGGGCCGCGCACGTGCCGCTGGCCATGATTTGCGCCCCCCACCGCCCCCCCCCTTGGACGCCCCCGAGGACCCTCAGGACGTGAGTTAGCCCAATGTGTGTGTGTGTGTGTGTTGTGTGTTGTGTGTTGTGTGTTGTGTGTGTTGTGTGTGTTGTGTGTGTTGTGTGTGTGTGTGTGTGTGTGTGTTACGGCAGGCTCGCTTCGTGTCGACCGGCGGCGGCCCCTCCGCCGGCGTTCAACGTTGAGCCCCGCCGGCGACCCAGACTCGATCGACGTTGAGCGTTCTGACGTTTGGGAACCGGCCGACTGCTCAAGGTGGAGCGATCCCCGCACCGTCAGGAATCATCGCCGAGGTCGGCGCGGCACGAGCCTGCCGTGCCCCGTTCAGCCCCACCGGCAGATCGGCACGTCGCCGGCGTCGTAAGGAAGGGCCTCACAGGGCAAGCACACGTCGGCGCCAGCACGCGTTCTGGGGGTCCTCGGGCGGCCGCAGGTGGCCGTCCTCCACCGGCACGAGGTGGGGGAAGGGGCCCACGATCAAAGGGAGCCCAGATCATGCCATGAACATGAACTTCTGGAGGTCCGCGCGGATCTCTCGGAATGCACTAGACCCCCCCCAGGCAGCGCCTCCGTCGCCGCCCCTGGCGCGCTCCGCGCGCCAGGGATGGGGCCCAACGCCGATCCAAGGAATCAGAAAGGACCTCCAGAGGCACGTATTAGTCTCATCATCTGTCCTCGCGAGGGCGATTCCTGGTCCTACAAGCCTCCTCTCCGAGGCTGTGACAGGGGTGCTGAACCACATCGTTTAGACTCTCAATCTAGAGGCACCTTTGCCACTGACACGCCCTCGAGACACAGCGGCCCAAGCTTCCATTCCAAAAGCAGGGGATCTCAGATCACCCCAAGCCTCCACGTGGTGCTCACCGGCATGAGGGGAGGAAGGGTCTAACCAGGGAGGAGAGGGATGGAAGGGGGATATCTCATTCAAAGAGGGTCCGTTGAGGCAGTGGTCGTTGGTCTTCGGTGGGGTCTCTCGTCGCCACGGCTGGACGCTGCTCGGCAAACCTGGTGCGCTTGGACCCAGGGAGTGGTCTGGGGATTGTTTTTTGAACTGCCGCTGTCTCGACCCGCCCTGCCCCGAGAGGACGGTACGGGGAGAGGAGAAGGGGCGGAGGAGGGGGGAGGAGGAGGGGGGGGAGGGCTAGGGTAAATCCGTGACGCGTCAATCGGGGAAACGTAAGACTCGATCGAGTAAGCCAGAACTCTGGCTTGCCGACTCTGTATTTGACGAGCGCGTCCTGGGCGTTGACGGTCCCGTTTTCGTGGGATGTCTGCAGCGGGAGCCCGCATCAGATTTCAGATTGGGCCTCGACACTTTTATGATGGCCCCCGTCAGGCCACGCCGAGTCCCCCGTACCCGAGCCTTACGTCTCCCCGAGTCAACGGTGAACTCACCCTCCCCTCCCGAGACTCTGCGCAGCATTCCTCTGTGCTCTTTGAGGCGCTCACCACCCACCGAACCACCCCAACCCAACCCGAAGGCTCAGGTTTACCCTCGATTTCTAGTGGGGGGGGTTCGGGGAACATCGAAAAAACACATATGGAGCCCATACCCCCCCCAACCCGAAATTCGGGTCTTCGGGTTGGGTTGGGGTGGTCTGGTAGGTAGTCAGGCGCCTCGTGGAGAGAGACTCTGCGCAGCAGGGGGGGGAGGAGGAGGAGGAGGAGGAGGAGGAGGAGGGGGAGGAGGGGGAGCAGGAGGGGGAGGAGGAGAGAGGAGGAGGAGGAGGAGGAGGAGGAGGAGGAGGCGGAGGAGGAGGAGGAGCAGGAGGAGGAGCAGGAGGAGGAGGAGGGGCCTGCCTCGTGGAGAGAGGCGGCCGCCCTGTGGGCCTGCGAGCCGTGCGCGGGCCGCCTTTTTTTTTGGATCGGGGCCTGCGCTGCAGCCCTCCAGCTGCCAGGGGGCGGTGTCCAGCGAGGGGCCCGTTTTGAACGAGGTGCTGCTCTGCACCCATCCAGTTCAGGGGCATTCTGGCAGGGTGCTCCAGATTTCGGCGCCAGGCATCATCAGCATGCGCGAGCGGCCGACGTATACCCCGCAGTCGAGGCCTTCCGGCGTCGCCTCCCCCCCGCGAGGGGGCGAGGGCGGAACGCACGGCATTCCGAGGTCCGTGCGCACGGTGCGCAGGAGCAGGAGCAGGGAGACAGGGAGCGTCGAAAAAGAACATCGGGGGTGGATAGACCTCCTACTCTGACGCGTCGATTACTCCAGATTACGTAATAAAGGGAGGGGGTCTCATTTCGGGGGGGGTCTCTTCCAGGCTATCTTGTTGGGCCTGGGGGGGTCTGGGGACGATGTTTTGGAGGGTTCTCCCACGGGGGGGGGGGGGTCTGAAATGGCTTGTCTTGGAGGGTCCAGACCCCCTCCCTTTTATTACGAGATCTGGAGTATCGACTACAGAGTTGATTTACCCCAACATTGACATTATCGTCGGACCTACAAAAAGGAAGTATCCCATTCTGCGGTCGATTCCTCTAAACGGGCCGCCATATGTTTATGTGGTTGTTGAAGTACGTCAGGACGGGTGAGCGCGGTGCCAAAGCGAGAGCCACATCTGAAAACGATCCGCCCTCCATGGCTGTAGCTGCTGGGAACTGGTAAGACGATGCTGCGCGACTCCTTCGGCGAGAGCCAAATTTTCAAGAAGAGCTCGCACTCCATCAGTTTAGCTGTCGGAATTTCAAGCCTAGGGCCATGAAGGGTGAGGAAATTTCCAACGGCACGCCCGGTCCGATCCACTGACACCTCCCCAGCGGTCGACGAGGAGGAGGTGTTTTATCGAAGACGACTACGGCGAACCATCCCAGACTCGTTATTTGGGGAACATTTGTTTGGCCAAACGTTGGGCCGACGTCTTGCCAAGCTATTTAACTACGTGTTCCTCCAGCCATTGTGGAAAACTTGATGGAAGATTTGGAGGAGGAAGAACAAATGCGGAGGAGAGGGGGGAGAAGCAGGAGGAGGAGGAGGAGGACAGTGAGGAGGAAGAAGAAACCTCTTGGTGCCTCCTGGGCCTTTTGGTGGCCTTTGGGGGGCTCTTGGCGGCGTCCTGGGGCTTCTCGGGCGCCTCTTGGCGGCCTCAAGGGGCCTCTACTTAGCCCCTTGGTATTCAGAGGCCGTTTTGGGGGCAATGCTGAGCCGTCTTGGGGCCCTCTTGGGACGCTTTAGGGTCGTCTTGAACGTCTCTGCGGCCGCTTTGGGGAGCTCTTGAGGACCTCTTTGGCCGTCTTGTACCCTCTTGTTCATCTTTTGGGTCTCTTAGGTAGTCCTGTGGTTCTCTTCGGGGCCTCGTGGGTTGTATTGGGTGGCAGGCCGTCGGAAACCCCAAACCCAAAAAGACGAGAGAGCTAAAATCATTCAACAAGCTGGGGACATTATTCGATGTGGGGATGGCGCAGCTGCGCATCGTCGTCTCTGACACCTTCCTGCTGGGAGGGTCCGGGTGAGCGAGCCTTAGCCTGTGGCGACCGGGCGCTCCCTGGCTGCCGTTTGCCTCCGCGAGCGGAGCGTCGGGGTTACAGTGCGGGCGCAGAGGCAAGAAGCCCTCGCAAGAAACCTTCAGTAGGGCCCCGTCCCTCTACAGGGGGGATCGTCCAGAATAGTAAGACATTAGTCGGGGAACGGTTCTTTGAATACTAAGTTTCCGCGTTTGGAAGTATGTTCGGGGTATTGTTTATGTTTCGCCCAAGCCCGCCCCGTAGGGGGACACGCTCGAGCTAAACCTAACCCTGAAAATTCGCGCGCGAAGTACACCTGAGGGGAAACCCGGAGGTCACCCTGAACGCAGCAGTTTCTCAACGGCCGCGGGAAGTCACCGCGCAGCGCGAGGATCGAAGAAAGCCAGGGCAACTCTACCCCGGCGAAAAGCACTTGGTTTCTCGATGCGCGCCTCCACTGTTCAGGAGGGGAAAACAGACACAGACATAATTGATCGTCGATCCCCAGGAACATATGGGACCATATGGGAAGTTGGCGGAAAGACGGCAATCCAAGAAACATTAAAAATATGTGGAATCCTGAGATTTGTGTGGATTTATTTGTGTGTCCCTGGGCCCCTTGAACTGTATACACCCATGTTCATCCCACTTCCGTGCAATACCAGTGCCGCCACCGTTTGCTCCCAAGCACCGCAAGGCGTGAGGGCACCATTGACTGCAGAATGTGTGTGTGTGCGTGTGTTTGTTGAGCGGCGCCGCGGGCCATTCTCAGATACATCAAACAATTTGGCATCGCTCGGACGTGTGCATTTTTTCTCGGCGAGAACCATCGAGGACCATCCTGAACCATCGAGCAAAGAAAACACGCACGAAACCGAAACATTACGGGAAGTGGATGTCCGAGCGACGGCAAGATAAATGGTCAGCCTACACTAGCGTTGCCACTACATGTGGTTGATCGACCTCTGGGCTGACCATACGAGATCGAAGGATTATAGAAAAAAAACAATCCCGACGATTTGTTGTCAGCCGAACGGCCGGATGTGCACTTCAACGCATGCAACGATCAAGGATGCCTCTCGAGGCAGGGAACCTATAATGAGGAACAGCCAAGTGACACATTGATCTGAAGAGCGAACTCTTGACCCACATGAGCGATCCAAGACGGCTCAGCCAACTGAGCGTGCGGCGTCGCAGCCGCCAGGACCAGTGTCCGAGGCGGATTTTAAAGCAGCTGCCACTTTCTCCAGTGGCCCAACATGGCCAACTGTCGTCACATGAAGCCCGCGAGCGCTGCTCGCAGGCTGAGACAGCTGCAGATGCTGACGTCACGACGCGTCTGCCATGCCAAACGACAGGAACATCTCCGGCCACTCCGATCACGCTCCTCTTCAGCGGCACCGTCACGGGTACTCAGTAACGGGTACTTTGGAAGTTTGCTGAAAGTTGTCATTGTGGGGCCTTTTTCTGGCGTTGCCACATTGCCCACTTCGGGAGGGACTGACCTTGCCGGTTCACTGCTCAAAGCGCCCGTTAGTGGGTCCTCAAGGGTTGTCGTGTCGTCGTGGTCCTCGTCTTCGTCCCTTTCATCACCATCACTATCCTTTGCCTCCTTCGTCCTCGAACATGAGGGGGAGGGGGAGGGAACATTAGGAGGAAGACAGGAGGAGGAGGAGGAGGAGGAGGAGGGCCGTTGACCTCTCCTCCCGCGAGCGAGCTCCAGAGTTGCGGGGTGCTGGCGCGGCGGCTCTCGGGCACGTCGGGCAGGTCTACGCATCGAGGCTCCTCTGGCAAGGCCTTCGGTGGGTGCCGGCCCGCGGGGTTGCAGGCAGCCGCCCCCCTGTTCAGGAGGGGAAACAAATTATCCCAGTGCGACCCTACCTAGGAGTTGGAGCCCCTAGGAAAGCAGCAGTAGTAGTAACCGTAAAGCTAAGATAAAGCTAAGGTAAAGCTAAGCTAAAGCTAAGCTAAAGCTAAGCTAAAGCTATGCTGCGCTATGCTGTGCTATGCTATAATATGCTATGCTATGCTGAGCTATGCTATGCTAGGTTATGCTATGCTTGGTTATGCTATGCTATGCTATGCTGTGCTAATGCTGCACTGCGCTATGCTGCGCTAAGCTAAGGTAAGCTATGCTAAGCTAAGCTAAGCTAAGCGAAGGTAAGCTAAGCGAAGCTAAGCTAAGCTAGGCTAGGCTAAGCTAAGCTAAGCCAACCCTCCTCGCCCTCCCCTCCTCGGGTCGCCTACGGCCCCCGGGGGGAAACCGTGCAATGGGGCAGGGGGACGGGTCAAGTTCTCGGCGGGAGCGCCGCATGCTGTACTTCACTCGGCTCGGGGGCTGCAAAGAGGGGGGTGATGACTAGGGGGGGGGGGGATATCATGGCGTGGGCCATGATAGTTCGCCAGATCTCATGGCGCCTCTTCTTGTTTCATTACGTCCCTGCCCCCCCCCCTGGGCCGCCCACATGCCGCCGGCCATGATTTGCGCCCCCCCCTCTTGGACGCCCCCCTCTTGGCCGCCCCCGATATTGACGGTCCAGTTTTCGTGGGATGTGTGTAGCGGGAGTTCGCGTCAGGTTTCAGATTGGGTCTCGTCATTTTCTGTGATGGCCCCGTCAGGCCAACCCGAGTCCCCCGTACCCGAGTCTTACGTCTCCCCGAAAGTAGCACCCGAACCATGGGTCTCAGCATAGGTAGGGGCCGCCATCGACAACCATCGTAAGCCAATGCAGATGCTGGCCAGGTGCGTGACGCCCGCGAGGTGCGCCGAGTGTGCCAGGTACGTCACGAGCACCAGGTGCGCCAGGTGCCCCATGGACTCGAGCGTGCCAGGCGTCTGGTGCGCCAGATGCGCCACGTGCTCCACATTTAGCACACATCGGACAATATGTCGACCCCGTCCATCCCTGTCAAAAGCTTTTGCAGAGTGACGTCGGGAGTGCCGGCAGTGTGTAACCTGTGTGCGCCCGCAATCACGTTACATTGGTTTGGACAGGCAGGGATGGTGGGTCTGCGCATAGCGGGCAGTATGATGTCCCTGCCGCCACCCTTGTCAACATAATCCAGGCACAGTGATCGATGGGCGTTCGAACATGTTTTAGATTGCACCGCAAAGCGTATATTTGCTGAGAGGCGTGATAAGGAGGCTGGAATTGTTCCTGGTCGGTCGCCGGTCGAACAGGGGATGAGGTGCTTGTTCAGAAGAAGCAGTGGCAAACCGCTCCCCGAAGGGGAATCATGGGGGTTGGAAGAGCGAACTCGACAAAGTAGGGATGGACCTGAACGCTGTGTTGCTGGACTTCGACTGTTTTTTGTTCGTCGCTTTGGCAGGGAAGGCACAGGAAAACGGGCAGAGCAAAACGACAACAACAACGAACCACGACGTTTAGGTCCAGCCCTGCGACAAACGACTTACGCCCAGAGGGCCAGCGGGATTGTGCAGTCACGAGGATGCCCCCGCGCGGGGTCCTCCAGGACGGGTGTTCACGGGTGTTCCAGGGGGGCACCCCTGAGGAGTGAGGGCGGGCAGCGTCAGCAGGCGGGACTTGTGCGGGGCAGGAGCTGCCCAAGGCCTCCCAGATACACGGCATCGCCCGCATCTTCGCCGACGGCGGAGCGCTGGACGCCGGGGGGGGCTGGTCGAAGAGGAGAAAGCTGCACTAGCATAAACTTTCGGAGCTCTGCTCAGATTTCCAAGATCGGAGGTGAGTTCCCCCCTGGCGGTGCCCCTGGAGTTTCCCCTGGCGCCGACCCTGTCGCGCTCCGCGCGCGCGCGTGCGTGCGTGCGTGCGTGCGTGTGTTTGTGTCTGTGGGGTCGGCGATACGTAAGAGTGACTTTTCGCTCGAGTGACCTCCTTTGTTTGGTGCGGGCACGCGGGGGTCACCAGATGGCCGAATGCGGTGCGACAGCAGCGGCTTGCGCGCTCCGATTCGGCCTCCCCGCGGCCCGCGCCAGTCGCGCACCAAAGGCCACTCCTGCCGAGGGTCACTCGAACGTTCGGCGGCGAGCCCGAGGGGAAATGAGAAGGAGAAGGCCTTCTCAGAAGGCTCGGAAGTTCCCCGGCCTTCTGAGAAGTTTGCCAAGCCCTCCCCGAAGGCACAGCAAGCTGCCCAGAAGGGGCGAGGGCCTCTGAGAAGCCCCGCCGCCTCTGAGAAGGGCTTCTCTTTCCCACTTCCCCCCCTCCCTCGCCGCCGATACGTGGCATGGCGCCAACATCGCAAAGCGGATTGCGTTCGGAAAACGATGGGGTGGGCCCGGGGTGTCCAGGAGAATTTTGTTCCGGATCTCGAGGGGAACCTAGTGCGGATTTTTTTTAGGGGGGGCGGTGGGCCAGGAATCAGAGCGTGCATTGCCTACCCCGCTTTCGCTTCCAGGCAAAACCAGGTCATGCCACGCGCCTCCTCGTCAAGCGGCCTGACCAGTACAGGCCGCAGTTTGGCATCGCTCGTTATCTCTTGGGAGTGAGGCAGGTTTGTTTGCCCCCTAAGGAAGGGTGGCCAGAAGGGATCCACGCAGAGTGTTGTTTCCTCCTCCCTCCCTCCTCCCTCCTCCTCCTCCTCCTCCTCCTCCTCCTCCTCCTCCTCCTCCTCCTCCTCCTCCTCCTGCTCCTCCTCCTCCTCCCTCCTCCTAGGAATCCGCTGCAGCACGTCTGCAGGGACGGTGCAGTAGCACCGTGCAGGCGAGGGGCGGGAGCCGCCCAGCAGTGGCGGCGGCCGGGCGCCCTGCGGTCTCCGGGGGGGGGGGGGGCAGGCCCAGTGGGGACCGTCCGGGGGCGGTCAGCGCCGTCCGGGGGCCCACCAACGGTGTGGTGACCACACCGCGTGGTGTCAAGTCGGGCATGCCCCTCGACAGGAGGAATGCTCCCAGATAGTCAGAGCATGTTCAGGGGACGATGTCACTATGAGTTGTATCCTTAGTATCGTATTTCTGAGTACTGTTGGTATTCTTGCGACTCTTTTGGGGCATGTGCAAAAGTATGTGTAATGTGTCGTCCAACATCCGCCTGTAGGGGGACATGCCCGACCTAGGCGTAGTTGCCCAGACCCCCTCGCGTTGTGGAACAATCCCGCGGGAAGTTTTTCGCTAGCTTTCGGTCTCTGGGGGCCCGTGCCGGGTCTCGGGGCCGTCAAACAACGACTCGGGCCGAGAAGCCGCTCCCGGGGACGGGGTCCAGAGACCTCTGGGGTTCGACGCTGTACAACGGTCGCGACGTCGGGGGTCTGGGGTGTCAGCGCGAGGGAAATCGTGGAGGCCTCGTGCGGCGCGCGATGGTTGTGTTATCTAGGCCACTCGTCCGCTCCGAAGGACATGGTCGAAGTTCGCGCAGCGATGCTCTGGCGCAGGCCCGACGTAATTTCGACGTAATCCGACGCGAGCCCGACGTACATTCGACGCAAAACGGGTCCAAAGTTGCCGCGCGAGGCCTCCCGGATGTTCCTCCTACAAGTGTGGATTCGGCGGGGCCACCGCACAATTTTGGGACGCGGGTCGTTCTCCGAGGGCGTCTCGGGCGACCGGGTCCTCCGAGGCCCCAAGGACGCGCGGTGGCGGACGGTGCGGTGGGGTTTTGGGGGGATTCCGAGGACACCGCGCGGTCTGTCACCGCACGGCGTTGGGATCCCCCCCAAGGGCGAGCGCCCGCGCAACGTCCCATGCAGTGGAAGCCCATGCCAAGAGACACTGTTTGCCGCCAGGGTGCCCTGGGTTTCTGGGGCTTCGACGGTCCTGGCGCGGAGAGCGCGGCGCCCCCGCGCCAGACATCGATGGGCGCCCTGGGGTCTCAGGCTTGGGCTTCTTGTGGGAGCTCAGGCCTGTGGTCGAGCTCCCGCTGCCTGTCGAGGTCCCAAGCGGGCCGCGTCGAAAGGCCAGGGCTGGAAGTGTGAGGCTGCCCCCGCGCGGTCCTCGCGAGGGGGGGCGGCAGGGGCCATAAAAAGGGCCCCCTCTGGAAGCAGCAGGTGCCCCAGAGGGGCCCCGAAGGGCCCCCCATTGGGGACCGCTCCTGCACCCCCCACTTTGGGTCACCCCCCCCATTAGCACCCTCCTCCTCCTCCTCCTCCTCCTCCTCCTCCTCCTCCTCCTCCTCCTCCTCCTCCTCCCCATTAGCACCCGCCCGATGCACTGCAGCGATGAACCGAGGTCGGCAGTCCCCAGGAATAGTCATCTGCGGTTGGTCATCTCCCACGAGTGACAGACCACAGGTTGGTAAGTCTAGGGGGACCGCCTGCTGGACCGCCAGAGGTTTCTTCGGCGGAGACACACCAGGTACGATGGCTGACATGGGCTGCATCTTGCTATGAATCGCCAACAGCGGTTGGCTATTCCCAGGGAGTGGCCGACCGCAATTTCTTTTATACCGCGCTCCGCCCGCTGCAGCAGAGCAGTTGTGATTTCCAGGCGAGTTGGCGCTCTATGCTTAGGTAGCCCAGGGTTCGCTAGGGATGAGTTCCTCCACAAAACGACGAAAACCCTTACAACTCCTTTTTTTCTGAACCATCCGAAACGCCTCCCGAAAACCCTTCCCGGAGGGTTTTCGGAGGGTTTCGGGAGGGTGTCGATTGTGCTGAAAGGAAGCCAGTCCCTAGCGAACCTTGGACTTTCTATCTCTATTATTTCAGGTTGGGCCCAAGCACTCGTCCGTGCGATTGGCAGCGTTGCCTTCAGGCGAGATGCTGCCAGGTGGCCCAGTGAATTCGAGACCTTGAATCTGGGAGCCGCACTGTTGCGAGTCAGACTGCAGTGGTGATGGGGCCATTGCTGCGATGCTTCCAAGAGGAACAAGGCAAAGGTTGTTAGAGTTCGGCGAGCCCCCCTCCTCAAGCCCAGGTGTCTTCGCAGGGCGTGTCCCATGCCTTTGGCGGAGTCGATCTCCAAGGCGACTGGAACTCAAGACGGCCCCGCTCGGCCGAGTCGTCGTGGTGTGTCCGGAAGGATGAGAGCAGCTGCTTGAGAAACATCAGCATGATGATCACAAACAGAGAAGAGGGGGAGGGGGAGGGGGAGGGGGAGGAGAAAACTCGGGAGGGGAACAACAGGCACAACTAATCGTCGTTTCTCCGGACAGAATAGAACATATGGGGAGTGGAGGGGAAGACGAGCGTCCATTAATTATCTAATGACTGTGCCAATGTATTTGCCAATGGCAAGTTTGGGTTCGTATCTATCAGCCTGCAATATGGGGAATCTCTATCTGCGTGTCCCTGGCCCCTTTTGAACAACAGCAGCAGCAAGCGCATCAGCACCACAGGGCGGCAGGGCGGAGCGACGGGAGGCGCATGGGGCAACGGAGCGGGAGCGGCAGACGCCGCGCGGGGGAGCCTTGCAGGCCGCGGGGGAGGGTGAAGGGTTTAGTCGGGCATGTCCTTCCACGGGAGGAAGATTCAAACATAGAAAAAAATATCCAGGGGGCGATTCTGTTAGCATTTTTGATTACGTATTTTCGAATGTTTGTTGGCCTCTTGGAATATTCAAAAGTAGTCTAAACATAATAATCTGGGGATTATGCTTTCTCAATTATGTTTGAACATTGTGTTTGGCACTTGTTCATTTGTCCTCCGGAATCCGCCTGTAGCAGGACATGCCCTCCCCACGGAAAGGGCGAGCAGGCAGGCGGCCGGCCAGCCAGACCCTCCCCCCACCCCTGCCCGCGAGCGGGCAGGGCTTGGCCGGCAAAGGGCAGGAGGCCCAGCTTCGCCGCTGCGTGCGATCGGGGACCGCCTCTCGCCACTCCTCCCTCCTCCCGCAGACTCTGCCGATCGCGTCTCGACCCCTCTTTTGTTCGCTCCCTCTCCCTCTGTTCTCCCCCCCCTCCTCCTCCTCGTCTGTTCTCCCCTCCTCATCCTCTGTTCTCCCCCTCCTCTTCTCTTCTCCCCTCCCCCTCCCCCGTCTCCACTCCTCTGTTCTCCCGTCCCAGTCTGTTCTCCCACTCCCCCTCTCCCCGCTTCTCGCTTCACCCCCTGCGACCCCCAGCCCGTCCGCATGTGCCTCACATCCCCCCCACTAGTTCCTCCCGCCTCGTCGCCGATCTTCGATCGCGTGTGATTCCGAATCGGGGCATGCTGGGTTGTCCAGCTCTTGGCGGCGCGCCTCCGCTGGCGGACGGGGAGGCTGTGGGTGCCGCTCGAGTCATATCACAGCGCCGCACCGGGGGTTCGCAAAGGCCTGCTGGCCTCTTGCCCCGTCCTGTCCTGTAAGCAGGCGAGCGGGACTGATCTCAGCCAGCAATAACCTAGCTCGATTGTGGCTTTCCTTCCCATGGCAGTCATTGAGGTGCCGCTTCCATCCAGGAACCACTGTGAGGCGATCTGTATTGAGATGGGAAGTGGAGGGTCAGTCGTGATGACTAGGTCATAGGTAACAGTCAAACCAAAGCAGGTACCCGCCCACCTCCCACCCCCCCCCCCATCCACAACAACAAGTCCGACGAAGGACCGTACATGTCTGTTTCGTGCGCACGATACCACTATCACCGACGACGGCTGATGGTGATACTGTTAGGATGCCAGGATCCGAGGAAGCGACTTGTGAGGCCGTTCCGACCTGTTGGTCCCGTGAGATTTGCGTGTGTGTGTGATTGTGTGTGTGAGTGTGTGTGTGTGTATGTGGGTGTGTTAGTTTGCGCGCGCGTGTGTGCGTGCGTGCGTGCGTGCGTGCGTGCGTGCGTGCGTGCGTGCGTGCGTGCGTGCGTGCGTGCGTGCGTGCGTGTGTGTGTGTGTGTGTGTGTGTGTGTGTGTTAGTGTGTGTGTGTGTGTGTTGATGTGGTGGGGGGGGGGATTTGAGGACAGCGGTGCCCGTGGGACTTGTGGTTCCTGTGCGACCTGCGGGGCCTGTGCGACCCGTGGGGCCTGTGAGACTCGTGAGACCTGTGGGACACATGGGGCCTGTGGGACCTGCGGGGCCTGTGGGATCTGTGGGACCCGGGGGGCCTTCGGGCCCCGTGGGTCCCTTGGGACACCTGGGTGTTGTGGGACCTGTGGGGCCTCTTGGCCAGAGTAGAAAAAAGGTACCCATGCCTCTACCCTCCGCCCGTTTTCCCCCGTGTCGGGCCTCCACGGCGGCCCTCGTCGACACCGCTGGATTCACCTCGGGATCCCGGTCAGAAAGCACCTCGGGAGAGGTCCGGGGCGTGGCGGTATGGGTACCTTCTGCTCTCCCCAGTTGGACCCGGGAGACCTGTGGGGCCCTCGGGGGTTCTGCGACCCGTGAGCGTACTCGGAACTTGTGGGGCGCGTGGGAGTTGCGCGCCTGGCGGGTCGCGTGGAGCCTGTGGGACCCTCGGAACTCGTGGGACCTGTGGGAGCTGCCCGTGAAGCCCGGAAGCAATGCGAGTTGCTCGACCCATCCACGAGAGAACTGTGCACGACGCGCGGGCGGAGGCCATCGAGCCCGCCCTCGGGCGGCGAGGGAGCACCGCACCGTCGGGTGGCCGGGGGGGCTCCCGCGACGACCCCTCGACGTGGCTCAGCCACGCGCGGAGGGCGGCAGGGAGGGGGGGGGCCTCGTCGGAAGGTGTGGGGCCCGCGCCTTCTGCCCATCTAGGCTTCCTGGATGGGGTCGGAGCACATGGTGTCGGAGCATCGCGCCGCATCGCCGATGCATCGGCGATGAGGCTCGATGTGGAACCCGATTAGCTTCACGTCGGCGTCGTCGATGCATCGCCGTTGTCGACGATCTATCGCCGGTGCATCGCCGATGCATCGCCGATGTTTCGTCGATGCAGCGCGATCCTCCGACCCCATCTACTCGGACCCGATCTAGGAGGCCTATAGCCAAGCAGCCCCCTGCTGAGGTGATCGTTTTCTTAGTCACTGCTCTGCCGATCGGCGCGGGCCCTCGCACTACCCCCCTACCCCCCGATGGACCAGGCCCTGGCAGTCTTGGGCGCCCGGTTCAAGCAGGTGGGCGGCTCCCCATGGGATTCGCCATGGGAGCATTGGTCCAAACAGTCGCACTAAGAAGAGGTCGGGAGCCAGACCCCCCCCTCTACCCCCCCCTTCTGCTCAATCTCGAAGCGCCGAATCCGAAGACGTTCACCTGAGAAGCCTGCCCCCCTCCGCCCCCCCTGCCCCCTTGTGCGCCTCGCCAGCAGCGCACAAAGAATCAGGCGATCGCAAACATGGATTGAGAGGGCGTGACTTGGCCACGGGTCCCGGTTCCACGGGAAATCGCTGTGTTGCCGCTGCCGCGCGAGGCGCCGCCAGCCGCACTGTTGGGGAGGCCCCCCCCCCCGATCCATGGAGTTGGCGACCGCGCGCCAGATCCATGGATCGCTAAAATCCAGCCCCCGGAAAGGAGGCCCAGCCCGCCGATCGCCTAGCCCCCCGAACGAGGGCCAGCCCCCCGATAGCCCAGCCCCCCGAAAGAGGGCCAGCCCCCCGAAAGAGGGCCAGCCCCCAGATCGCCCACCGCCCAGCCCGCCGATCGCCCAGACCAGCCCCCCGAAAAAGAAGGCCCGGGCTTGCGCGCCCCCCGAGAGGAGGCCGAGCGCCCCGCCGTACAGGCCGCGCGCGCCGCGGGCCTGCGCGCCCCCGTCCCGGAGAGGGGCCCGCGCGCCCGGCCGGGGCCCGCCGAGGTGGCGGGAGCCGCCCCCGCCGGTGCTGTCGCCGGGCAGGTTCCGCCCTGGCAGAGGTGGCGACGCGGGTGCCCGCCGCCCGCCTCGGTTCGAAGCGCAGATCGGGGGCCACGGGCGAAGCCTACCGTCGGGGCGTGGACCTGAGGAACCCTAAATGAGGAACGGGGCCCCTTTCTCCCAGAAGTTGAACTTCGATCTCCCATGCAAAACCTCCGGAAAACAGAAGGCAACACAGTCGAACAAATCAAGGAACACCGAGCCCCTCCCCAGCGAAAAGGGTTCCTTCTTCAGGGCCCCGGCTGTACCCCTACCCCCCACGATTTCTGAGGGGCAGGGTGGGGTTCACTTCGTTCGGGAGCTCCCGAGCGTAGTGAACCCCACCCTCCCCCTCAGAAATCGTGGGGGGTAGGGGTAGGGTTCGCATGTGGCTGACAGAGTACCCCGATTACGCGTCAGAGAGCCCCTTCGCTCCTGTGCGCTCCTGTGTGGAATATCTAGTCCGCTGCTCATTATAGCCGCGTTTTTCTTGACGGCGCCTGGCATTCCGGCGCGCTCGCGAACAAAAAGTGAGAGTGACCCTTCGCCGGAGTGACCTTTGGGTGCGGGCCGATCTGGGTCCCTACGATCGCTGAGCACGATGCGATAGCGGCTGTTGGCGCGCCGGGATTTGGCCACGCTGTGCCCCTCTTTAGTCCGCGCGCCAAAGGTCACTCTTACCCCGGGTCGCCCTTGGGTGTCGCGGAACACCCCAGAATGCGCCGTCCCGATTTTTGTTCGGGGCGGCGTCCCTGGAAGTCGGGCCGGGCGAAAGGGGGGGATTGGGAAAGGGGGGGTTACGAAATTTGCTGCATGCAGCTGGTTTCGGCCTCACCGAGGGGCCCATTCCTCGATACATGGTCGCCTCCGGCGCCGGGAGGCGCCGGGAAAATCAGCTACGTGAGCTGATTCTCAAACCCCCCCTTTGCTATCCCCCCCTTTCGCCCGACCCGAGGAAGTCCCGGCCCTGTCCCTGGGACCGGTTCTTCGTCCTGAGTCGTTTTTGGCGGCCCCGGGGCCCCGCGAGGGCCCCCCCCCCAGGGCCGAACATATTCCCCCCCAAAAACCTCCGGCCTGGATGTTTTACGACGCGATTATGTCTTGGACGGCACCTTCTCGACGCCCCGACACGGGGGCGGTCGGTGGTTCAAAGATGGGGGCCTGAGGGATTGGGCGCTGAGGATTTAGGAAGGGAGCCAATGGTGGATCCGCATTGGTTGGGGCGCCTCGTCCTTAAGACCCTGTTCCTCAGGACCCCATCTTTGAAGTACCGATACAGAAAAATAACGGCTCAAACATAAACTGTTGATGGTGCGCGCGGAATTTTTGGATCCGCGCTGGGCCCCCCTGGCGGCGCCTCCAGCGCCGCCCCTGGCGCGCTCCGTGCGCATGTGAGGGGGGGTCCAGCGCGGATCCGAGACATTCCTTGTTTCTTCCTTAATCGGTGGTTCAAAAATGGGGTCCTGAGGAACGGGGTCCTACGGACGAGGCGCCTCGACCAATGTGAACCCACCATTGGATCCCGTACTACCCTCAGCCCCAATCCCTCAGGTCCGCATCTTTGAACCACCGACCGCCCCCGTGTCGGGACGTCATGCGAATGCGACGGGGGCCCATGCAAGCGAGGCTCAGTCAGAGCGCCGGATCTTACAGGATCCTCTGCAGGGCCATCGGTGCACTGATCCAGGCTTGGGTACAGGATCCTGCAGGATCTTGCAGGATCTTGCAAGATCCTGCAGGGCCTGGCAGACCCAGGTCTGGATTGACCCCAGTCAGTGGATCGCCGACCCCCGTGGGTGGAGCAGTGCTAAGGTCGGGCGGGCGGCAAGGGGAGGGGCGGGGGGGGCAGTTCAACGCAGGGGGGGAGCTAAGGGTTGCAGGGGAGAGAGAGAGAGAGAGGGGGCCCCACATGCGGACCGAGGCGTGGGGTCGAGGTCGAGGTCGGGGAGGGCACCCTGGTGTTTTTCGTGCTTGTGGAGTGTTCCTGTGCATCCTGGGGAGGGCACCCCTGGGTATTCTGTCAAATTTGGCCGGCGGAGGGTCTCGTGTTCTTGACTGATGTCATTTCGGAGGCTGCCAGAAGGGTTCGCTGGACAAGGTTGGTGTCGCTGGACACGACCTGAGCAGCCGTCGAAGTCGCCCTTCTTGAACCAGACCTTCTCGCCGTCCTCGCTGATTCTGGCCTGGGTCCGTCGGCAGATGGCCCCTGACTTGCCACCGCGTGCCCAAAAGGCGCCCGAAGGCTGCCCGTTTTTCGCCCCGCGTGTGCTGCCCCCCCCCCCCACCCGTTGACGAGCGCCGGAGCAGAGCAGGCCCGCCCAGCTCCGCGCTCCTCGAAGGCCATCCTCCTCCTCCTCCTCCTCCTCCTTCTCCTCCTCCTCCTCCTCCTCCCCCTCCTCCTCCTCCTCCTCCTCCTCCTCCTCCTCCTCCTCGGGGGCTCCTGGATCTAATAAGCGGGCGCGTTGGCCCATCGGGCCCCCTGCGGTCGCAACGCTTCAGCTCGGTGCCATTGTTCGGCGGCGAGCGAGGGGGGGGGAGTGAGAAGGAGAAGGCCTTGTCAGAGAGTTCGGAAGTCCCCCGGCCCCCCAAGAGGTATTCTAACCCTTCCCCGAAGACAAGGATAACTTTACAGCAGTGTTGTAAGGCCTTCTGAAACATATCAGAGTCTTCGGGGATGGCTTGGCACACTTCTCAGAAGGCCGGGGCGCTTCTGAGAAGTCCCACAGCCTTCTGAGAAGGCCTTCTCCTTCGCACTTCCCCCCGTCGCTCGCCGCCGAGTCGCCCCCGTCCTTTCCCTTCCCTTCCCTCGCCCTCCTTCGCCCTGCCCTCCGCTTCCTTCTGG
>CAUYUJ010008002.1:1112053-1124553 GCA_963575745.1 Prorocentrum cordatum | reverse complement strand
AATGAGTCGCCCCCTACTGGTGGGACCTCAGTCCTTGAATGAGGCCGCCGAACAAATAACAAGTTACCCCCTGTTGGGGGGGAGGGTCTAAAGACCCTTCGCCATTACCCTTGCCTCGTTTTCGCCCTTGTGGGCCTCCTGGGAGGTCCTTGTTGCCACCGCTGGATTCGCCCCGAGATTCTGGTCAGAACGCACCCTGGAAGAGGTCTGGCGAGCAACGGTATCGGCACCTGTTGGTTCCTCTATTCTCACACGTTCCGAGGATCATCACCAAGAGGAGGGGAAAGCAGAGCCCTCCAAGTCAGGCCAGGGGTCGGGGAGAACTTAATGTGTTGCCCGCTTGCGAGTCTGATGTGGGAGCATTGGATGGACCGTCCCGTCCCGGAGCCCCGAAATACTGCTCGTGCGATTCCAATCCCTCTCGGCGCCTGCGCCGTGACGCCTCCCATCTACGCTTTCCTTCGATCTGCGTCTGATCGGCGGTCCTCTCTGGGTTCGCTCGGGCCAGCCACGGCACAGAACATGTTGCGCGCCTCCACCGGGGAAAGGAGATCCCGATCTCGCTGATGGTTGTAATGCTCGGGCTCCCTGGATGGCCACAAGGTTACCGCCAGCACCACCATCCAGGATCACCTTCCCCTGGTGAAGGCAACCCCCTGTGTTGGTGTTGTTGGTGTCAGCGTGGAACAAACAATGGCACTAAGGTATGAGCTCGGAGGTCCGCGCAGATTTCTCAGATCGGCGCTGGAGTCCCCTGGCGACGCTTCCAGCGCCGCCCCTGGCGCGCTCCGCTCGCCAGGGATCCAGCGCTGATCCGAGAAATCTGAGCGGACCTCCGAGCTTTTTATGTCGACGTCATTGTTTGAGATAGAGGCCGCCTGTCAACAGCGGCCGCTTTTCGTTTTTTCGACAACATGTGTTGTTTGGCATTGTGCGTCCAAAGAGTTGGTTCTTGCAGCACACAGACACGATTAATCCTAGATTCCCCCGAAAATATAGGAAAATATGGGAAGTGGGAGGGAAGACAGAAACCCAGAAATATAGGAAAAGATGGGGAATATGTTTCTTTGTGTGTATTTATGTGCGTGTTCTGGGGCCCCTGATATCATTTCAGTTTGTTGTCAACCGATCCCCATCCTCCACGGGCCAAGGTAGCTCAGCCCCACCATCCCACCGTCCCAGTTGGGGAACGGCCCCCCGAGACCCAGAGGGGGCAGCTTCCTCCTCCTCCTGCTCCTCCTCCTCCTCCTCCTCCTCCTCCTCTTCCTCCCCTCCTCCTCCTCCTCCCTCCTCCTCCTCCTCCTCCTTCCTCTCCTCCTCCTCCTCCTCCTCCTCCTCCTCCTCCTCCTCCTCCTCCTCCTCCTCCTCCTCCCCCTCCTCTCCTCCTCCTCCTCCCCCTCCTCCTTCCTCCTCCCCCTCCTCCTCCCCATCTTCCTCCTCCTCCTCCTCCTCCTCCTCCTCCTCCTCCTCCTCCATCTCCATCCAGGGGGGTAAATGGGCCAGTGGCGCCCAGGCTACGCCAGTGGTTGGCCTCTTGGGTCGTCTTGGGTGCCTCTGGGGAGCCTCTCGGGGCGTCTTGGGGGTCTCGTGGGAGCCGCTTGGGAGCATCTCGGTGCTTTTGGGGGCCTCCTGGGCACCTCTTGGGGTCGTCTCGGGGCACCTTTGGGAGCCTCGGGCGCCATCTTGGGGCCATCTTGGGAGGAGATCTATCAGAAACCAGGGGAGCTCCCAGAACAGCGCCCCCCCCCCCTGGAGTCCAACATGTGTCCAAAACCGAGTTCAAATCAATGATTGTGGCTTCCTCGCCGAGGCCATCTCGGACGCTCCAACGTCTCGCGAAACGCCCCTCCAAACCCAGGGGGAGGGGGTTGGGGGGGAGGGTCAAGGCGCCCTCCCCGCCCGCAAGCCGTCTCGCTCACTCCCACCCGCCCTCCCAAGACATAACTAGCCGCAGCGTGTTCAGCGGTAATCTCCGATGGGCAGCCAATTGGAACCCAAACAGACCCCATGTGCGTAACGCTGGTGAGCGTTTTTTTTATTCCTTGTTATGCCGATCGGCGCGGGCCCTCGCACTACCCCCTCCCCCCCCAATGGAGTAGATCTGGGCTGTTGTTTGGCGACCGTTTCGAGCAGGCGGAGTCTCCCCTCATGGGACGCCCTGTCGCAAACAGTCGCACTGAGCAGAGGTCTGGAGCCAGACCCCCCCTCCTTCCGCCGAATGTCGAAGCGCCGAATACAAAACAAACGCTCACATGCTCCAGCCGCGACATGTGCGCCACGTTCAGGGCACACTCAGAGTGTGCCAGGTGCGCCTGCGCACGTGGCAGTACACATCGTGGAACGTGTCGGCCCCCACCACCTCCAGTGCGCAATCGCGGCGGGGTGGCCATCACAGCGTCTGGTGGATCTGCACACAGCAGGCAGTATGCCAGCACCCCCGCCGTCCCAGTCAAAAAAACAATGGACCGTGATCGCGGGGTGCCCGCGCATGATCCAGATGTTATCTCGAAGTGCATGTTGTATTGTTTTTGACAGGAATGCCCGCCCTGCGCACAGCATGCAGTATCGGGCACCCTTGCCGCCCCTTTCCAAACACAATATGAAGTGTTCGCGCCCTCACGATCATACCCCAAAGTGAAGACGAGGATTGGAAGAGGACACTCTCTAAACCAATTACGCCCTAAAGTGCCTAGTGGGATTACACCACATCGACTGCACAACATGTATTGCATCGCATCGATTGCAACACAAATATTGCACAACCTGCACCACATCGATTCCACAATCCATATTGCACCACATCGATTGCACGACATATATATATATGTGTATATATATATAGCTCCACATCTTTTGAACTACATAGGTTGCACCGCATATATTGCTACACATAGATTGCACAACATGGATCGCTAGAAACATTTGGGGCCCGTGCTGGCTCACGTTCGTTATGCATGAGAATTCAACAGTCAAGCAGAATCCGCGTTGCGGAATTTAGCTTCAGCCACTCACCCAGGGATCAAGAATGACCGTTCGGCCCCCTCACTCTGTCCTGGTCCCGCCGTTTTTCCGACGTTCCTGCCAGGCCATCTCGAGCGTCCTCAAACTTCGAGTCGGAAGTCTCCCAGATCCTTCCCCCGGCCAACGTCCCGGTTATGGCCTTTTGCGTTGCATGATGGGCATCGGTAAGGAGGGGGCGGCAGAAAGGTGCACCTTTTCGTGCACCTTAGGCGCCCTAAAGGGGCCCCTTGGGGCTCAAGGAGGGCACGACAGGTGCACGTGTCATGTCTTCTCCCCCCCTCTTTATGCAATCTTACCGAGGCCTCTCAGATGGGGTGCGAGTAGATTGGCGTCGGAAGATCGCGCCCCATCGACGACGCCTCGCCGACGCGGCTCGATGTGAACCCGATTTTCTGTACGCCAACGGCGCCCATCGCTGGTGCATCGGCGATGCATCGGCGCTGCTGTGCGATCCCCGAAGCTTTGGGGCACGAAAGGTGGCACGTGTCTTTACTCGTCCATGCATCGCCCCCCCAGCAAGCAGCGCTCACTGGCCGATCAGGGAGGGCCTCACGGCCGCCCTCCGTTCGCCACACACACAAACACAACACACAACACACACACACACTTACACACACACACACACTTACACACACACACACACACACCCACGCACGCACGCACGCACGCACGCACGCACGCACGCACGCACGCACGCACGCACGCACGCACGCACGCACGCACGCACACACACACACACACACACACACACACACGCACCACACACACACGCACACACACACACACACCGCCCGCGAGGCGCCGATGAGCGCGCGCCGCCAGACCGCCTGGTGACGGGCGTCGCCGAGCTCGCGTCGCACAGGACGCGCCGGGCCTTCCGACCGGCCGGGGCCTCGAGGCGGAGGCGACAGAAGGGTCTAGGCCTCCTGGATGGGGTCGGAGTAGATGGGGTCGGAGGATCGCGCCGCATCGCCGATGCATCGGCGATGCGGCGCGATGCGGAGCCCGATGTTCTCCACGCTGGCGTCGCCGATGCATCGCCCACGTCGACGGTGCATCGCCAGTGCTTCGCCGATGCATCGCCGATGCATCGCCGAAGGCCTCTACTCGGACCCCATCTAGAAGGCCTCTATAGGGGCTATGAGACCAGGGGTCGAGCAGTGGCGAAGCGTCCTGGCTCGCCTACAGGCCCGCCAAAGAATGTTCTAAGAGCCTTTTGTGGTCTGCACGACATGGTCTTGCACCATTTCTGGCTGGGGCTGTCTTGCTGAATATCATCGGGCTTATGTCCTCAGAACGTTGTTTTTGTCATTTAATCGCTTCGCTCATTCCGCCGGCCCGTATTGTGCCATCGCAGGCGTTTGCTTGCGCGTTCGTGGCCTCTTGGAGCCTCGGTGGGGCCGTTTGGGGCCTCTTGGCGCCTCTTTTTAGGCCTCTTGGAGAACTCGGGAGGCCTCCAGGGGGCCTCCTGAGCTCTCGTGACGGTCTCTTGGGGGGCTTTCGGCGGGCTCTTGGCGGTATTTGTTGGTCCTCTTGGGGCCTGGGGCCTGACGTTGTTGGTCCTCTTGGGGCCTCACGGGAGCTTATTGGGGCGTCTTGGGGGTGTCTTGGAGAGTCTCTTGGGGCCTCTTTCGGGGTCCTGGGCGCCTTCTGGGGCGGAGGGCTCGATTTTTCAGTTCTCGGTTCCCTTCTTGAGCCCCTCTTGGGCCCGTCTTGGGGCCTCTTGGTCCGCCTTGGGCAGCACTTGGGCCGTCTGGGGGGCGCTCTTGGGCCGCTCCGGGGCCGTCTTGGGAGCCTCGTGGGCCGTCTTGGAGCAGTCTTGAAGGCCTCTTGGGCCCTCTTGGAGCGTCCGGAAGCGAAAAGGCCAGAACGCAAAAAAACATAGAAAAAACCAATGAAAATCAACGATTTTGGCAACTTGGGGCCCTCTTCGGAGGCCTCTTGGAAGGCCCTTGGAGCGTCTTGGAGGCCTCTTGGGCTGTCTTGGGGCCATCTGGGGCGTCTTCGGGCGATCTTTGGCCGTCTCGGGCCTCTCTTGGACCGTCTAGAAAGCTTCTCGGGGCCCTCTTGGACCGATCTGGAGCCCTCTTGGACTCCGAAACAGAACTCCGGCATCTCTGACCCGACCTCGTTGTTTTTGTTATTAGAACATTGCTGGGTTCCAAGAACATCTTGTAGTAGGCCTATAGGAATGCTGGGACGGTCGCTCCCTGCTCAAAGGGGGGAGCAGCGTCAATGGTCCTTGTCTTCGGCGAGGCTCCCCGGCGAAGACATGTAATGCCCCCCCTTGGCCGTCCTCCCTTCCCTGCGTCGCCGATCGAGGGCCCCAGGGGAGGTGCTACTCTATTCAAGCAGTGGCGAAGCGTCCTGGCGTGCCTACAGGTTTACCACACAATGTTCTAAGAACATTTTGTGGTCTGCACGAAATGTTCTCAGAACATGTCTGGCTGGAACTGTTTTTTTGGGCACATCGGGTTTACGTTAGAAGAATAGCGTTTTATATTCTTAGAGCTTTTTAGGGTTTTGAGAACATGCCGTGGTAGCCCTATAGGAATGTCCGGACGGTCGGTCCCTGCTCAAAGATGGGGTCGGAGGATGCGCCGCATCGCCGATGCATCGTTGGTGCGGCTCGTTGTGAGGCCCGACGTTCTCCGCGCAGGCTACGCCGATGCATCGCCGAGGGACCCTGTCGAAGAACACAAAACTGAATAAACACGATGTGTCAAAGATCCTCGCAGATTCCTTGACCAGCGCTGGGCTTCAGTCGGGCACGTCCTTCTACAGGAGGAAATTCAAGAATAGTGAAAAATAGTATGGATACCATTTTAAAACAATTTTCCAAGTGCTGAATCTGTTTGACTGCCTGTAGATCCGCCTGTAGGGGGACACGGCCGACCTAACGCTGGGCTCCCTGTGCGCGCTCTGCGCGCCCAGGAGGGGGTCCAGCGCCGATTCAAGAACTCCGCTCGAGCCTCCGAGAAGTTCGCAACCCTCCTGTGTCGGGTTCTCGTTTCGAATATATAGAGCACGCGGGTCGCACTCCTCCTCCTCCTCCCCGTCTCCTCCTGCTTCCTCCCACGCTGCTCCCGGAAGAGCTGCGCCACTGTCGCCACCGTCGCCGCGCGCGTGGGCTTCTGGGAGGCACGGCGGCGCCGCGGAGCGGCGGAGCAGCCGAGACCTCGCAGCTCCCTTGGTGGCTGCGAGCGGCGCAGCGCAGTTGTCGCTGTTCTCGTTGGCTCCGGGGAGGTCCAGCGGAGTCGCGGGCCACGCGCAGCCGGACGAGACCTGGCTGCTCCTTGGGTGGCTGCGAGCGGCGCAGTGCAGTTGTCGCTGTTCTCGTTGGCTCCGGGGAGGTCCAGCGGAGTCGGGGGCCACGCGCAGCCGGACGAGACCTGGCTCCTTCCCGGGGTGGCTGCGAGCGGCGCAGCGCAGTTGTCGCTGTTCTCGTTGGCTCCGGGGAGGTCCAGCGGAGTCGGGGGCCACGCGCAGCCGGACGAACCCTGGCTCCTCCCCGGGGTGGCTGCGAACTGCGCGATTGTCGCCGCTTTCATGGGCTTCGGAGGTCCAGCAGAGTCGGGGGGCAGGCCTGGAGGTTGACACCAACACCAATATTGGCGATGTACCTCCACCGAGGGAAGAAGGTCCCGATCTCGGTGATGGTGGTAATATTCTGGGATCCAAGGTGGCCGAACTATTACCACCAACACCGAAATCTAGGATCATCTTCCCCCTGTGGAGGAAACCCCTTGTATGGTGTTGGTGCCTATTTCCAGGCCTCTAACCATGCGCACCTAGACGAGACCTGGCTGCTCCTTGGGTTGGGTGGCTGCGAACGGCGCGATGGTCGCCACTTTCGTGGGCTCCTGGGAGGTCCATCGGAGTCGGAGACCACTCGCACCTGGACGAGACCTGGCTGTCCCCGGGGTGGCCGCGAACGGTGCCACGGTCGCCACTTTCGTGGGCTTCGGGGAGGTCCAGCGGAGTCGGGGGCCAAGCGCACCCGGACGAGACCTGGCTGCTCCCTGGGTGGGTGCGAACGGCGCAACTGTCGCCATTTTCGTGGGCTCCTGGGAGGTCGGGAGCCAATCACGCTTGGACGAGACCTGCCTGTTCCCTGGGTGGCTGCGAATTGCTCGATTGTCGCCACTTTAGTGGGCTCCTGGGAGGCACGGCAGAGATGAGGGCAGTCCTGATCGTGCATCTTCAGTGATGTGTTCTTTGGTACGAAGCGTTCATACAAATATTCGCCCGGTACGTATTGTGTAAACATCCTTATTGTTAGCATTATTCGTATTACTTTCCGGGTCGCCTTAGTATTCGTCTTCATGTCTTGCCCCTTCTTATATTACGAAAGCCGCGTTCAGTATCATTACAACTACATCTACTACTACTGCTACTACTACTACTACTACTACTACTACTACCACTGCTGCTACTACTGCTACTACTGCTACTACTGCTACTACTGCTACTGCTACTGCTACTGCTACTACTGCTACTACTGCTACTACTAGGGTCAAACCTCGCCTTCGTGTCTACTAAGAATGAACGGGTAAGGGTTCGGGTTCGGGTTCGGGTTCGGTTCCACACAATCAGTTAAAACCAAATATAATAACATAGAACGGAGTTTAATCGTACACGAAGCAGGAGTTCGGAAACCCACAATTTCGCCATTCGCTGATGGGAAAACAATACAAGGGCTATAGGGCTAATAGTACACGAAGATGAGGTTCGGAAGCCCACTGATTCTAATAGTACACGAAGAAGGGGTTCGGAAACCCACAATTTCGCCGTTCGCTCGTAAGAAGACAATGCAGGGGCTATAGAGCCGATAGTACACGAAGGTGAGTTTCGCAAACCCATTGTGGAAAACGAGAAAACAGCGTTCCTCTTTTCATGCTCGCTTTCCTCTTCCTCCTCCTCCTCCTCCCCCTCCTCCTCCTCCTCCTCCCCCTCCTCTTCTTCCTCCTCCTCCTCCTCCTCTTCCTCCTGCCCGTCCCCCACCTCCTCCTCATCCTCCTCCTCCTCTTCCTCCTCCTCCCCCCTCCTCCTCCTCCTCCTCCTCTCCTCCTCCTCCCTCCTCCTCCCTCCTTCCTCCTCTCCTCCTCCTACCTCCTCCTCCTCCTCCTCCTCCTCCTCCTCCTCCTCCTCCTCCTCCTCTTCCTAACCATCACGAACCAGAAACGAATAACACCCAAATGCCCTCCCGAATAATACCAGAACGACGTCCTTTTGAAAACCCACTCTCAAGTGGACCACAGGGCCACGATCCTCGTGAGGGTTGTTCTGGCATTGGGCGTCGGTGGGCCGTCGGCAGCGCTCCACATTGGGCCAGGGCCACGATCCATGTGAGAGGTGTGCCGAACTTCAGCGTCGGGCGGCGATCCAAATGTGGCGAGGTCTACGATCCGTGTGAGGGGTGCGCCGATATTGCTCATCGGTGGGCCGTCGGCAGCGCTCCCAAGTGGGCCAGGACACGATCCTCGTGAGCGGCGTGCCGGAATTGGACGTCGGTGGGCCTTCGGCAGCGCTCCCACTTGGACCAGGGCCACGATCCTAGTGAAGTGCGCGCCGGAATCGCGCGTCGGAGGGCCAGGCCCACGATCCTCGAGAGGTTTGTGCCGAAATGAAGCGGCTGGCAGTGGCGGTTGCTCCAAATCCGACGTCGACACGAAGGACAGGTGTAAAACTGACGTTTTTTTTTTGTTCATTTTCTAATACGAATCCAATCTACAGCCTCTACAGCGAATAGTGCACGAAGGTAGGCATTGGCGCGAAAGACACGAAGGCCAGGTTTGAAACTACGGTTTTCGTAATTCCCCTGGTAGGAGTTCTATAAGGCCTGATACAAAAAAAAAAAACACACGAAGGTGAGGTTTGTAGCGGCACGAAGACCAGGTGCACCCCTAGTATTACTACTACTACTACTACTACTACTACTACTACTACTACTATTACTACTACTACTACTACTACTACTACTACTACTACTACTACTACTACTACTACTACTACTACTACTACTACTACTACTACTACTACTACTACTACTACTACTACTACTACTACTACTACTACTACTACTTACTACTACTACTACTACTACTACTACTACTACTACTACTACTACTACTACTACTACTACTACTACTACTACTACTACTACTACTACTACTACTACTACTACCACCACTACTACTACTACTGCTACTACTACTACTACTACTGCTACTACTACGGCGACGACGACGGCGACGACGACGACGACGACGACGACGACGACGACGACGACGACGACGACGACTACCACTACTATCTAGGCCTCCTAGATGGGGTCCGAGTAGATGGGTTCGAAGGATCTCGCCGCATCGTCGATGCATCAGCGATGCGGCTCAATGCGGGTCCCGATTTCCTCCACGCTGGCGTCGCCGATGCATCGCCGATGTCGCCGATGCATCGCCGATGAATCGGCGATGCATCGCCGATGTATCGGCGATACGGCCCGATCCTCCGACCCCATCTACTCCGATCCCATCTAGAGGCGTCTATACTACTTCTATCACTACTACTACTACTACTACTACTACTACTGCTACTACTAATATTACTAGTACTCGCACTGCTACTACTACTACTACTTCGTATACAACTGCCACTGGTGCGACTACTACGACTAGTATTTTGGCTACCACCATTACTACTACCACAACCACCACTACTACTACGATTTCTACTGCTCCTCTTCCTCCTCCTACTACTACTACTACTAGTACTAGTAGTACGACTGCTGCTGCTACCACTACTAGTGCAATTCGTACTACTACCAGTACAACGACTACTACTCTAGTACAATTGTTATTACTACGACAGCTACTACTATTACTACCTTCGCTACTACTTGTGCTACTGCTACTACTGCTACGGCTACTATTAGGTACTACGTACTACTACTACGTACTACGTACTACGATTACTACTACTACTACTACCACTACGACTGCTGCTACTAGTACTACTAGTACAAGTCGTATTACGACCACTACATTTACCACTACTCCATTACTAAATTTATTACTACGACAGCTACCACTATTATTACATTCGCTACTACTTGTGCTACTTCTACTACTGCTACGGCTACTACTACGTACTACGTACTGCGTACTACTACTACTACTACTACTACTACTACTACTACTACTTCTATTGTACTACTACTACTACTACCACTACTACTACTATTATTACTGCTACTACCCTTACTACTACTGCTACTACTACTACTATTACTATCACTACTACTACTACTATTACGACTACTACTACGACGACTACTACTACTACTACTACTACTACTATTCCTGCTACTGCCACTACTGCAACTACGGCTACTGCTACTACTTCGGCTGCGACGACGGCTACTACGACTACTACTACTACTACTACTACTACAACTACTATTACTACTACTCGACTACTATTACTACCACTAC
Source organism: Prorocentrum cordatum (assembly GCA_963575745.1). Lineage (NCBI taxonomy): Eukaryota > Dinophyceae > Prorocentrales > Prorocentraceae > Prorocentrum > Prorocentrum cordatum. The sequence continues at coordinate 1,114,039 of CAUYUJ010008002.1, read as the reverse complement.
TACTACTACTACCACTACTACTACTACCATACTACTACGACTACTACTACTACTTTTACTATTACGATTACGACCACTACTATTATTATTGCAACTGCTACAGCTAGTAATACTACTATTACTACTACTGCTACTACTACTGTTACCACTACTTCTACTACTACTACTACTACTATTACTACTACTACTACTACTACTGTTATTTCTACGACAACGACTACTGCTACTACAACCACTATGGCCAGTATTGCCACTACTACTCCTACTACGGCGACGACGACTACTACCACTGCTAGTATCAGTCATACTACTACTGTTACTGCAACTACGACCACTATTACTACTACCACTACTACTAGTATTACCACCACTACTATTACTACTACTACTCCTACTACTACTACTACTACTACTACTTCTCCTACAACTATTACTACTTCTACGAGATCTACTTCTTTTACTACTACTACCACGACGACTACTATTACGATTACTAGTACTACTAACATTACTCACACTACTGCAAACTCAGGCTGTTTTAACTATTACTGCTACCCGTACTACAACAACTACTAATACTAGTAGTAGTACTATTGCTACTACTATTATTGCTACTACTACCACAACCAGCACTACCACTACTACCAGCACTGCTACTACTACTACTACTACTGCTACTACCACTACTAGTACGACTACTACTATTGCTTCTACTACTACTGCTTCTATTACTACTACTACTATTAGTACCACTCGTATTACTATTAGTACCACTTCTACTACTACTTCTTCTTCTATGACTCGTGTTACTCTTCATGGCTACCACAACTACTACTTTACTGCGAACACGACCAGTACTACGACCATTAGGGTTACGATTGCTACTAATACTACAAGCGCTACTGTGATTACGGCTACGACGACTAATTCTACGATTATGAACATCGTATCATTAGTATTATTAAGGCGCGTACTGCAACCAGCATGATGAGTAATACTACTACGATATCGCCTAATAGTTTTTCCGAATCATCCTGTGTTGGCTTTTCACATGGAAGAGAGCGTCCAGGGGGTTCCTCCTCTCCTCCTTCTCCCTCTCCTCCCTCCTCCCATGCGTGCCCCTGCCCTCCGCACGTCCATTTCGGCACTCTGCCAACCGCATGCCAATTTCGGCACACCCCCGCACACATATCGTGGCCCCATAACAGCTCCACCCAAGACCCCCGCGTTCACATGCGTCCACCCTGCCCACCGCATGCCAATTTCGGCACACCCCTCACACGACTCTTGGCCCCATGGGAAGCTCCACCGAGGGCCCCAGTGGCGCGTTCACATGCGTCCACCCCGCCCAGTGCATGAATATTTCGGCACGCCCCTCACACGGCTCGTGACCCCATGGGGAGCCCCACCCAATGCCACAGTCGCCGCGTTCACATGCGTCCCCCCCCCCCCCCTCGCATGCCCATTCCGACACACCCCTCACACGGCTAGTGGCCCCATGGGGAGTCCCACCCAAGGCCCCAGCGGCCGCGCTCACATGCGTCCACCCCGCCCACCGCATGCCCATCTCGGCACACCCCGCACACGGCTCGCTGCCCCATAAGGGGTTCCACCCAAGGCCCCAGTAGCCGCGTTCACATGCGTCCATCCCGCCCGCCGCATGCCAATTTCGGCACACCTTTTTCACACGGTTGGCGCCATGGGGGTTCCACCGGAGGCTACATTGGGAGGTTTCGCACGGCACCACCGTATGCCCATTTCGGAACACCCCACATTATTTACTACGACGACTTTCCGACGATTACGACGACGACGCTTACGCTTATCATTGTCATTACTACTACGCTTACTTTTGTGAGCAGTTCCCTTACACTACGATCCTAGAACTGCTACCACTACTACTACTACTACTACTACTACTACTACTACTACTACTACTACTACTATTACTATTACGACTACGATTACGACTACCGCTACTACTTC
>CAUYUJ010008002.1:1077053-1107053 GCA_963575745.1 Prorocentrum cordatum | reverse complement strand
TGCGTCACGCGCGCTGCATCACAGCGCAGAGCAGAGACCGTGCCAGAACCGAGCGCGCGAAGCGCGCGCGTGGTTCCAGTCGACATCTGTAGTTCTATAGCGTTGGCAGAAATCAGTGGTGAACAAGGGGTCGTTTATAACAGCCCGTCCCAGGGTTCACGGGTGATGATTTGCGAATCAAGACCGTATTTGAGTAACAATGTCGCAGTTATGGCGAAACGAAGTGGTGGTCTAATGATTATCCCAAACAGTGCGCGCATTCAGGGGCTGTACTAGTTTCGGGAGGACTTTATTTTCGATCTGAAAATTTATGAGTGCCGCCCTCTTGATCTATAGCTGGTGTCTACCATGCCCCAGCCGTCGGTGCGCATGATTGTCGTGAATTATGGTTGCCGCCATTTCCCGACGACGCGGCTAAGCGACACAGAACGATTGCGGGGTGGACGGGGTCATGATGTCAGAATTGGGGACGCTTCGGGGCCGATTGGCCAGGATGCTCGTTGTAGTTTGAGGGGTATCCAACTTTCGTGTGGCTGAGTCGTCGGGTGTGTGTGTGTGTGTGTGTGTGTGCGTGTGCTTGAGACAAGCGGTAGGATCTTGCAGACTCAGGATGCAGCCTGGCAATGAGAAATAGGCATGACCGTTAGATAGTAATCGCGGTGGTTGTTGTTCGTGCTGCATGGAGTGCATATGGGCGGATAGCGCCCCACAGCGTTCAACAGCGTGCCAACTGGCGCCCAATGGTGCCCGACTGCGCCGTGTGAGGGAGGTGCGTGGTGTCCGCGTCGCGTGGTGTTGGACGACGGGCGCCGTGGGAACGACCCACAGCGTCCGTGCTCTGTGCTCTGGCGTCCGTGCGGGTTGGGGGGGGGCGGGGCGGCGTTCCTGCAGGCCACCAGAGGGGGGGGGCTGCGGCGGGCCAAGACTCAGGAGGAACAAAAACAAACAGACGCAATGAATCGTCGACTCCCAGAAAAAGATTGGCAAATAACGGGAAGTGTGGGGGGGAAGGCGAACATCCAGATAGTAGGGAAACACATGAGGAATCCTGGGATTTGTGTGTCTTGATTTGCGTGTCCCTGGGCGCCTTTGAAGACCAGGCACGCGGCGGCGGCCGGGGGGGGGGGGGAGGAGGAGGAGGAGGAGGAGGAGGAGGAGGAGGAGGAGGAGGAGGAGGAGGAGGAGGAGAGGAGGAGGAACGGCGCGCCGCGTGCCGACCGGGCCGCGCGGCCAGGACGAAGAGCGGCCCCCGCTCGCCCCGACGCTGCCGCGCGGGAGAACCTGTCCGCCGAGGCCCGACGGGACGCGTCCAGAGGCCGCGCGCACTGGGCGCTGGGGGGGGGGAGGGAGGGAGGGAGGGAGGCGGGCGGGGGGAGGGAGGGAGGGAGGGGAGGGGGGGCGGGGGGAGGGAGGGAGGGAGAGGGGTAGGGGGGGAGAGGGGGAGGGACGGAGGGAGGGGAGGGGGGGCGAGGGGGGGGAGGAGGAGGGAGGGAGGGAAAGGAGGCGGGGGGTGGGGGGAGGGAGGGAGGGGGGGAGGGGGGGGAGGGGGTGCGCTCGCGTCATATCTGGCATCCCACCCCTCCCTCCCATCCCTTACCGTGGCGCAGATCCCCTCTCTACTCGCGCAGGCGGATGTCGAGCAGGGCAGTGATCCCGAAAGGGCACGCGATGCATTGTAGAGCACGGCGTGGCAAGGCGTAGAAGAGCACCGCAAAGCGTAGTATCAACCTAGCATTGCATTGCATGCCGTGGCATGGCACGGGACATGACGCCAGCGCTGCAGCGGGAGCACGAGTCGAAACGAGCGGAAGCGAGGAAATGAGACCAGCGCTGCAGCGGGAGCACGATTCGGAACGAGCGGAAGCACGGAAATGAGGCCAGCGCTGCAGCGGGAGCACGATTCGGATTGAGCGGGGCCCGAAAATGAGGCCGGCGCCTCAGCGAGGGCAGCATTTTGAAACAAAATGAAAGCGAAAACCCAATTCCGGGGAAACTTGTGTGTAAAAAACAGTACGCGGAGGGGGGTCGGACACTTTCAGGCCGTCATCAGGGGAAGAGGGAGAGTAGTATTCATATTGAGTAATTGTGGAGGGGGGGAGAAGGGGAAGGGGGGGGGACAGCAGGCCCTCGGCAGCCGATCTTGGAGCTGAACGTCACTGCACAGCATGCTTCCGGAAGGAAGCCGCTGGCGCTTGCACTCGTCTTGCGCTGGAGTTACACCGGCGACACAGTTTGCCGCAGCGCCCCGTCGCGCCAGCGAGCGCCCGAATGGCGCCCCGTCGCGCCAGCGAGCGCCCGAGTAGCGCCCACGAGAGGGGGATGCATCGTGTCCGCGTGGCGCGCGATTGTGCGCTGCGGGCACGACCGCAAGCTTCGGTGAGTTGCTGAGGGGGAGCAGCAAGCGCTCGGCATCCGATCCTGGATCCCGGTGTCACAGGACATGACTCTGCAGAGCTCATCAGACAGTTCGGACGCCCACATGCATGACTCGGCTGTGTCGTGCGTGCGAGGTGCGTAGGCGATGCTGAGGGCGCATCGTGCGAAGACTTCAAGTTCCAGGTGAATTGATTGAAGGCCTCTTGCCCTTCTCGTGGGCCCTTCAGTTCAGATGTTTGGAGCGCCAACATCTTATGATGATGATGATGCTCATCCAGGGAATGTCACAGGCGACTTGGCAATTCGGTAAGACCAGCATCTCCGAGTCACTTTATTTCGGTCGATTTGTCGAGTTGGGAGTGCGGCTGCTTCGCCACCGTTCACAACTATTAGGCCCACAGCTACTAGGCCTGTAGAGTTCTATTGGTTCACCATTCGCCTCGTCTAGGCAAAATTTGCCCCGCTACCTCGGATGCTTTATGGCAATTTCGGAATATTGCTGTTTAGCCACTCGCCCAGACCAGCCTCGATGGCCTCGTTCCCCTACGGTGGGGGCGTTCGTTATGGGATATGCCCAGGGGGCTTCAGACCATGGAGGATTCCTTATTTGATGAGGTCGGCAGTGATACCCATGGCCACTCCACGATTGGTGTCCCACCAGCTTCCGGACCCTGGATTCCTTATCCAATGGTTCCTTATCCAATGCCCTGGAGAGTGTCCGTAGCCATTTTGGCTCAAGGCCAGGTCCGCCCGCTTTCGGGCGCGCGGGACCCAGGATGGCGCGGGATGGCGCGGAGTGCGCGCCAACGCGTTCGGCGGCCCAGCGTGCTGCGGGACGGCAGTGGGCTAAGTGGTCCGCCGACAACGCCGTGCGGCGGCTGACGGGAGAGTTGGGGAGGACTCGGGCCCGTCTGGAGGCCGCGGAGCAGGCCTTGGGCGCTGTCATCGGGGATGACGAGGTGGCCCATAGGCTGCAGGCGATGCTCCCCGCGCTGCAGGCCACGCTGGGAGGGTGGACCCCATCCTGGCTCGAGCGCCTGCGCCGCAACGTCGCCCTCCATGCCGAGGCGCAGGGCATGGACATCGTGGCGGCCAGCGCGGCGGAGCTACGTTCTGCGCAGCGGGGGCCCCGGCTGGAGCGGCGCGCGGCGGCCGATGGCGCGCTGAGGGCGGATGCGCCTCCCTTCGTCCCCCTCGGCCCCATCGGCGCTGGCGCGCCCGGCGGCGGCGTGCCCCACACGCCGCACGACGCCAACCAGCTGCTGGCGGACCTCATCGCCTACGCCGCCCCCATGCAGGAGGCGCTTCTCGGCGAGGGTTGCCAGCGCGCGCAGACCGACGGCATCGACACGGAGCTGGAGGCCGCCGACGGCGGGAGCGGCGGGCCGCAGCTCGGTGGCCCCCAGGGCGCTGCGGCCGCCCGCGCCCGCGACCTAGCCGAGCTCCACGACGCCTTCGTGAAGGAGGTCTTCGTGTCGGCGAACGAGGCCTTCGGCGTCCAGGACGACCTGAACCAGCTGATGGCTGATCTGGCGGCGGAGCTCGGCGGCGAGGCCGACTCCAGGTACGCCGCCGCGGCGGAGCCCGGCCCTGGGACAGGTGGATTCAGCCCACCGAAGTCGCAGTCCCAGGGTCGCGGCGAGTTCGAGAAGCCGCACGACGCGGAGGTGAACGCTGCTGGCATCGCGGAGCTCGACGCGCTGTACGCCGCTGCTGGGGGCACGGCGCTGGTGCACGGCAGCGGCGCGCGGGCCCGCGGCGGGTTCGCCCAGGAGGCCGCCCTGAGCGGCGGCACTGCAGGCACCTCGGAGCCCATCGGGCTGTCCGAGGCTGCCGGTGGCGAGGTGCCGCCGCAGGCGTCCGAGGGCACGAACAGCAGTGTGGTTGCCGAGGCCGTGGCCGAGCAGGACGCCTGCGCAGACCTCTCGGCGGATGACCTGCGGGAGCGCCACTCGGAGCCGAGCCCGACCGCGCCCGCGAAGGCCTCGGGCCAATGGCGGTCGGCATCGGACGAGCTCCGAGGCGCGACGTCAGCCCTCCTAATGGACCTGGAGGCGCAGCTGGCGGCCGCGTGGGCGCGCGGGTAGCCTCGGCCTGCCGCCCCCTCTTCCCGAATGCATGCATGAACCCCCTGCGCGCGCGCAGGGCCTACAGAGATAAAAAAAAATGCCCTGGAGAGTAGCCGTTTCGGCGCGAGCTGGTTTCTTGAGCTGGTCTCAGTTCGCGTTTGTGCTCACTTACTTCGAAGCGGCGGAGTGGGCACGAGCCAACCTTTCACGACGACGGCCCCACCCGCGGCAGCCCGTGGGCCATGGCGCCGGCACTTTCGGACCCTGGCATCATCCCAGGCGCGAGCAAGACACCCCTCTGGGCTTGCTCCTGCGGGCGGGATGGCAACTGGGCGTCCAGGTCGCGCTGCCGCCAGTGCGGCAAGGCGGCTCCCACCCACGTGGTGCAAGCAGCCAAGCTCTCGGCAGCAGCAGCCAACGGGCCAGCTCCCAGCACGTCTCGCCCGCGCGGGGCCTGGGCGCAGGGCCCGCCAAGCCAAGGTCAGCTTCTGGCGCAGCTGCAGCAGCTACAGAAGCAGGTGGCGGAGCTCAGGGGCGAGGCCCCGCCCCCGTCGGAGCCCTGGAAGGGACGCAAGCCCCCGACCAGGAAGGCGCCCGAGGCGGGGGCACGCATCTCCTTCAAGGAAGTTCGCACCTTCTTGGAGAAGGAAGGCCTGGACACCAGCGCGGTCGAGGAGGCAGAGAAGGCGGCGGAGTCGAAGCTGCTCGAGGGCAAGCAGCCAACTGCCCAGACGCAGCGCTGGCGTGTCAAGGCCACGCGAGACAAGATCAAGAAGCTCGAGTCCCGAGAGGCAGCAATTGTGGAGCAGCAGGCCGCTTTGGACAAGGAGCTCCAGGAGCTCAGGGTCGCCCTCAGCGAGGAAAACCAGAAGCTTTCGGAGGGGGGGGGGGGGGCAAGTTGGTCAAGTTGCAGGCCAGCGAGTTCCCCGACCCGATCCTGGCAGTGGCGGCAGGGCTGGATGAGGACGTCGTCGCCTGCCAGGAGGCCAAGGACGCCCTCGCGGTCCTGGCCCGCTTGCAGTCCGCGGCCAGCGACAGCAAGAAGGCAGCTGCCTCGGCCAGGGCCGCTGCTGCTCCTCCTGGCCCTGCTGCTGGGGAGCCTGACGCGGGCGGGGAGCACAGGCCTGTGCCAGAATCAGACGACGTCGACATGGAGCTGCTCGGAGGTGAAGGCTGGGAAGAGAAGCGCGAGGAGTTCGCTGCAGCTTCGGCAGCCCTCCGTGAAGCGACCCCTGAGCAGCGGGAGGAGGCTAAGCGCAAGCTGCGTGATGCCCTGGACGCGCTTTGGGCGGCGGGCAAGCGGCCTCGTCACCTTTGACCCCTGGCCCATCGCGTGCCCAGAGGTGAAGCCCAGCCCCCAGCCCAGGGCCGAGACGGCAGGAGAGGGAAAACCCGCGGCGGCCGCCAGGCTCCAGCTGGCCAAGCTTGTGAGGCCGTCGGTGCAGCAGGGCGCCAGCTTCGTCAGCATCAACGGCTCCACTTGGGCTGAATCCCAGACGGCCCTGGAGCAGCTGCAGGACGAGAAGGCCAGGGACGACGTGTGCCTCATCCAGGAGACCCGCTTCACCTCGGCGTCGGCTGCTGGTTCGGCCCGTGCCTGGTGCAAGAGGAACGGCATCAACGCGGCCTTTGGAGTGTGCCGCAGCACGGGGATGGCGGTCCAAGCCGTCTCTTCTGGAGTTGGAGTGCTAGTCGGGGAACACCGCGGAGTGGCCCCGATCGACCAAGACTGGGGCCTGCACGCCTCAAGGATACTGGCGAGGCGAGTCGCATACTGAACATTGTGGTGGAGGTGTCGTACCCGATCAAGAGGAGCACGCACCCGACTGAGAAAAGAAAATGATTAGTCTGCCCGAGCAGCGGCGGCCAGCGGCTCGACGCCGAGGGCGCGCATCTGGGCATATCTGGCCTGGCGCCGCGCCAGGGCTGCTGGCTGCTCCGCCGCGGGCAGCAGGAGGATGCAGCTCTCAGTAGTCATGGCCGGGAACGCACCGCGGCCGTCCATAGGCATGAACTCTTTGCACCGACTGCACTGCAGCAGCTCCTTGCCCTGATGGAGCTGTAGGCCGAGGTGGTGTCTCTGTTCGGCCTCCGCCTGCTGATTGTGCGTCTCGATGCGGTCCTCCCGCTTGGCCCGCTGGATCTGGGCCTGGCGGTTGGTCTGAGGCGCCTCCCGGCCGAGACAGCGCTCCCTCAGGAAAGAGGCGAACGAGTCGGCGACGGCCGTCCGGTCGCAGTGCTCGCAGCGGAGGCACTGGCCCTGCCGGCCACCGAGAGGCAGGACAACGTGGCGCTGCTCAGCCACCGCAGTCCTGTTGTGCAGGAGGCGTTTCATCTCCCGCTCCTTTTGTCGGCGGATCGCCTGCCCGAAGCGATCGCCCTGCGCCGACACAGCTGCAACTGCAACTGCAATCGCCTGCTGCTCTTCAGGTGTCCACGCAACCTGGAGCAGCTCAGCGAACGTGGCTCCCTGGCTGGGGCCACGGCGCCGTGGCATGGCAGGCGCAGAGCCTCGCGCCTCGCCCTGCAGTGGCTGGGCAGCCGGCCCGTCGGATCCTGGAGGGGACCACAGGGGGTACGGGAGACTGCCGACGGTGACCTGTGGCATCTGCTTGGGCTGGGTGCGGTTGCTGCCGTTCAGCCGAGCAATATGCAGCATAGCCGTAGCCACATGCTGTGGGCATAGCAATCGGGTGCGGACTGGGACTCCGTGGAGGTCTGGGAGCTCCAGACGCCGCGCCGCCAGCACCCTCCGCGACGGGGCCTTCCAGCCGCCTGGCTCGAGGCGTGCAAGAAGGCGCGTTGAGCGGCAGATCTGCGCCAGGCGGCGGGAGACAGACGCAAAGTATTCCTGCAACCGGTGCGCCTTCGGGACTGCTGCTGCATTCGCCTCCTGCGGAACCACATGTGTCGCGTACATGTAGTCCAGGGCCAGCTCTAGGAAGGTGGCTCCGACGTCACCGGGCCGCGGTGACGTCTGGGTGCAGAAGGGCCCCAAGCCCTTTGAGCTGCCTGCGGCCAAGCAGGAAGGGACCCAGCCCGAGCCAGAGGAGGAGGACTCGCTGACGGACTGGAAGGCACCGCTCCTGGACGAGAGTGGGAGCCCAAACAAGGCGATCATGGAGTTCTTCGACCTGGCGGAGGAGCGGTTGATTCGCAGCTTCGGCATCAAGGACGGCGCCAAGTTCAAAGGCAGGGCGCAGGGGGTCAAGAGGGCGCCCAAGCAGCTCATCCACCTCCTGCGCTCGGAGGAAGTGCGAAGGACCAGCCCGCTAACGCGCTGTTGGGTATCCTTGGGGCGCCTAGCCACGCAGCTGGCGGCAGCGGCGTCGGTGCCCCACCCACCGCCTGGGCACCACAAGCATATCAAGCGGCTACAGGCGGCCGCCCTCGGCCTGGTCCCCAAGTTCGAGGCTGTGGGCTGCCAGATGTTCAGCGGCGCCAAGATGGGGACGATGCTGGCGGAGATCCTGGGCAGGACGCAGCAGGGGGACACCTTTCTCCAGGCCATCAGCGCCGCCGTGGAGGTCAAGCGCAGGGAGGATGCGAAGCTCGCCAGGCAGCGTTGGAAGGAGTTCATGGCCGAGGCCCTCAGTGGGAACGGCAAGGGCGCCCACGCGATCAGCAAGCAGGCCAACCTGGAGACCTGCTCCATCCTTGGCCCAGGAGAGGGAGTGGCCCCTCCCGTCCCGCTGGTCGGCCAGCAGGCCCTAGACAGGATCCTGTAAGAGTGGAAGGCGCTCTGGCACAAGGAGGGCCCCGACGGCGTTCGCCCCGAGGAGTGGGACGAGCCGTTGGGGCTAGGCGCCATCACGGGCGAGGAGGTGCCGGCAGCGGCCAGGACCTTCCCCAGGAAGACGGCGCTTGGGTGGGACGCCTTCCACCCCAGGCTCATCCTCAGCCTAGGCAGGGAATGCGCTGACAGGCTGGCGGACATCTTGACAGCCTGGGAGCGGCACCCCCAGCAGTCGGAGCTTCTCACCACGATTATCGTCTTCCTGGGGAAGCCAGACGGGGGCCGCCGCCCAATCGGGCTCCTCTGCATGTGGATGCGCATCTGGAGCCGCATCAGGCGCAAGTATTGCGCCGACTGGGAGAAGGACCACAAGCTCCCCGAATTTGGGGGGGCAGACTCGGACACTTGCTGTGACAGGGCGGCCTACATCCACAACCTCCTGCTCGGGCTGGCGCGGGAGAAGAACTTCGAGGCGGCATCGGTCTACTTCGAAATCAGCAAGTTCTACGAGCAGATCTGGCACAGGCTGCTCCTCGAAGCGGCGCGGGGCTGCGATTTCAACACTGGGTTGATACAGGCGCTGTGTGCGCTGTATTCGGGCCCCCGCAGGGCCAGGGCCGACCTTGCCATCAGCGAGCAGCTGGTCGTAGACGACACAGTCATCGCGGGGTGCTCCTGTGCTACGACCATGGCGAGGATCATGGTATACGACCTCCAGGTTCGCGAAGGGAGTCGCCACCATGCTCGGCGAGAAGAGGCTCCCCATCAACTGGGGCAAGACCAAGGCACTGGCCTCCTCGGTGAAGTTGAGGAGAGAGCTGCAGCAGCACGCCGACTGGGTCCTCGCCGACGAGGCCTTCGTCGCTGGACACCGCGACCTTGGAGGAGATGCGACGGCGGGAGGCCACCGCAGGGTCGGGACGCAAGTGGCCAGGGAGCTGGCGGCGCTGCGGCAGGGCAACAATATCACCAGGATCTTCGGCTCGGGGATGAGGCAGGCCAAGATCCAGAGGGCAGGCCCCGCTGCCAAGGCTCTGTGGGGCTCGGCCATCAACGGGATTCCGCCAGGTCGCATGAGGGCGCTAAGGATCGCTGCGGCGAAAGCGGCCTGCAACTTGCCAACGGGCGCCGCGTTGACCTTCTGCCTGCAGTGTGCGCCCCAGGGCTGGAGGCAGGATCCGCTGGTGATCGCGACGGGCCTAGCGGTCCAGGCTTTCGTGGCCATGAGCTGGTCAGGACAGGCCTCTCCAGCCGCCGTGCAGGCCTGCCTCAGGGACAGCAGGCGCCTGGCCTCCATGCAGAGGCCGTGGGCCGCTGTGCGGGACCCCGTCTCGGCGCTGGTGCTCACGCTCGGGAGAGTCGGCTGGGGCCTCAGCGATGGTGGACGCGTGCTGACCGACAGGGAGGGCTACGGGTTCGATGTCAAGAGGTTCTCGCCTGCCTTCCTCGCCGCCAGGGTCAAAGAGGACACGCGTCAGGCGGCGTCGCTCGAGGAGTTCGTCAGCAGGCCCGAGTCCTGCTGGCAGTGGAGGCTGCCGCCTTGGTGGACGCCGATCAACCAGCTCCTCGGGGCCAAGGAGTCGGTTGCCTGGTCAGCCCACCACAAAGGCTGTTTGCGACGCTTGGCGTCGCTGGCCAGCTGGCCCCAGGCGCGGCTGGCGAGGCATGGGAGAGAGATCGACCCGCTTTGCAGGCTCTGCGGGACACCCCCAGGGACGATGCACCACAGGCACCACGAGTGTCCAGCCTGGGAGGCCTGGAGGAGGGACTACTGCCCGAGCCAGGTGAGACGGGCAGCTGTGCAGGCCCACCGCATGGGGCCTCCGTTCGACGAGCTCTTCGGTCAGGGGCTCTTCGTGGACATCAGTCTCCTAGTGGCCAGGCCAGCCTGGAACGACAGCTGGGCAAGACGCTCCTGCGGATGGGGGGACGGCGTACTGGCGGTGCCCGACGGGTCCTTTGTCTCCACCGACGGCTCGTGCTTGAACGGGGACTTCCCGCACGTCAGGAGCGCTGGCTGGGCGGTCATCGTCTATGGGCCAGATGGGAGGCTCATCGCCGAGGCGTGGGGCGCCGTGCCCCCCAACGACCTCCCGTCGCAGACGGCCAAGGCAGGAGAAGACTACGCAGCAGCCATCGGACTCGCTGACATCATTGGGAACTACACGCTGCTCAGTGACTGCTTGAGCACGGTGAAGGCTGCTTCCAACCTGGCCAAGGCCTGCGGCCCCAGCTCCCTGCACGCCCATGTTTGGGCCAGGGTGGGGGATGCGGCGGAGGGAGTCACCATTCGCCATGTGCCCGCCCACCGCTCGGAGGCCGCGGTGCCGGACGGGGAGCTCACCCTTTTCGAGCTCGTGGGCAACAGGAGAGCCGACACCAGGGCAAAGGAAGGTGCGGCCTTCCACGCCATTGCGGAGCAGGACGCCCTGATGCTCGAGGGCTGCCTAGCTAGAGCGAAGGAGGTGGCCAGATGCGCGGCGGACCTTGAAGTGCACATCACTGAGTCGGGGCACAGGGATTCCTGGCCGCTCACCTCCCTGGACCTCGTGGACCTGGACCCATTCGCCCCGTCGCCTGACTGGGAGCAGCTGCTGGAGGCCGAGAACTCGGCTGCCCGCGCCCCTGGCGGTCTGGCGGCCCTTGGGGCGGCAGCGGGGCTCGTGACGGCAGCGGCGGCTTGCCAAGGAGACCAGGCCCAGGGCCAGGTAGACAAGCAGGCCCGCAAGAGGAAAGGATCATGTGAGGGGCAGGCAGGGCCCAGTGAATCCGCAGCTGATGCGTCGAGCGCGTCGGCGGCCTTGCTTCGTGCTGTCCAGCGCCGCCGCGCCGAGAAGGAAGAGCAGGCAGCGACCTCGGCCGCGGGCGCACAGGGCCCGCCCCTGTCGGCAGTGTCGCAGTCTCTCCCCTTCTTCCCCGTGTGGGGCGCGGCCAGGCCTCGGAGTGCCCCCTCGGGTCCTGCTGGGCAGGGGAGGACACCAGGGACCCTGAGGGCGAGCCCCGTCGGGCCGAGTTCAGGGGACTCGGTCTTGTGTAATTCGAGTGCGGTCCTGCCCCAGGACGTCCCTGTCGAGACGGGAGTCTGGGATGTCAATGGACACAGTCTGCGTGAATCCCGAGTTTCGGGCGGGGATGGCCCCGAGTTTTTGGTTTGTGTGGTGTGCTGGATGCACTGTCGGAAACCCCAGTACTGCCACAGGGGCCTAGCCAAAGCCTGTGTCGGGGCCCAGAGCGCTGACGACCCCAGGGCCAAAAAGGGCTCCAGGGCGCAGGCGAGAAATGATTTCGCGAAGCCGATCCTGCCTGGAAAATCCAAGCAGCCGATCGACCAGCTGGCCCGGCCCACAGCGGCCACCCGTGCCAGGTGGGCCGAGGCGCTCGGCACGGTCGCGGGCCCAGACGCCGTGGAGGACCCTGTGGCCACTGCAGGCTCTAGAGCCCCCGCCGCGGAGCCCCCAGTGCTGCGGGATCGGGCACCCGCCCCGCCTGCCCTGGGGAGGCTGATCCGCCCAGGGCTCGAGGGAGCCCTGGGCTCCTTTGGCTTTGCCAGCGCTGCTGAGGCTCAGGAGCGAGGCAGGGCTTCCCGAGCGGCCAGTGCGTCGGACCCCAGGCCTGTGGTCGGGCGGAGCGCGGAGTGACGGTCGCGCTTCGGGGTCTGGGCCTGGTCGGCTGCGGGCCCGTGCAAGCGCTGTTTGCGGGGCCGTAAGTCGGCTGTCGAATTTGGCTGTGCATGACAAGCCCCAGGGTGATAGAACAAAAAAAATGCCCTGGAGAGTCCGTAGCCATTTTGGCGCAAGCCGGTCCCATTTGCGCGCTCTCTCGTTTTGGGCCCCGCGGGTGGCCGCAGAGATCGACTGCTTGGGGGATGGCTGCGGGCGGCGGCCGAGCTGCCTGCACGGCAGCCGAGCCGCCTCAGCACGGCTGGGCTGCGGCTTCGCTCTGGCCAGCGCGACGTGCCCGACGGGCCGCTGCGCGTGCGGCCGACCAGGGCAAGCTGCGGGCGGCGCTGGGGCGCGTCGCAGTCCTCGAGGCGGAACTGCGGAACTCGCGGCCCTGCGGGTCGCCCACGAGGCGGCGGCGGCCCAGGCGCTGGCGCTGGCGGCCCAAGGCTCAGCCCAGCTTCCTAGCGAGGCGCTCCACCGCGAGGTCTCCGAGAGGCTGGCGCTGGCGGTCCCCGTCCTCCTGGAGGTGCTGGCAGGCCCGCAGCGGGCGGCGGCCGACACCTCTTCGGCCCCTCGGCCGCCTCCTGGGCCCTTGCGGCTTGCGGGGGCGGGCGAAGGTGAGCAGGGGGGCGGGCAGGCAGCGGCGGCCGCCAGCGCTCACCGAGTCGACGACGCCCAGAGCATGCCCCTCAGCGGCGTGCTACAGGGTGCAGGCGACGGTGTTGGCACGGCCGCGGACGAGCCTACCCGGGCTCAGGCAGGCGAACGGTGGGGCAGCGGCAGCCGTGCGGTGGCTGGTGTGGGTCCGCTGCACCGTTCTCGGCGCAACGCTGGGCTCCACTGCGCAGCAAGGAGGGCCGCTAGCATTTCGATGATGCGGCAGTCCTCCCTCGATCGCCTGCAGAGGTCTGCGAAGGCGGGGCGGGTGCACCTCGGAGGGCAAGCTCGGCACGGTCGCGGCCGCGGCGCTGGTGTTCGCGCACGGGCTGCTCTTCCTCTACCTCGCTCTGCTGCTGCAGCCTCCCATGTGCGGCAGCGGTCGGAGGCGCGGCGCCCCCCTCTTCGAGGCGGCGCGCTTGCCCCGCCGCGCCGCCAGCCAGAGGCGCGTGCCGCCTGCGAGGCGGCCCCGAGCGATTGGACGGTCGCTCGGGCCTACCGCGGGCGCAGCGCGCCGCCTGGCGCCATCTTCGCGCTGGCCGAGCGCGCGAGGCGGGCTCCAGAGGCGAGGCCGCTGCCCTTGGCCTCGGGCCCGCGCTGGTGGAAGTGGAGCGTCGAGGACTGCGGCGCAGTCGGCGTCGGCGGCGCCTCGCACGGCGCCCACTTCGACAGCGAGGAGGCGCAGAAGGCTCCCGTGGCGGCTGCGCCCATGGGGCTCGACAAGCACAGGCAGGTGGTGCTGGAAGTTCACGTATCGGACGACGGCTTGCTCGGCCTCGGCGGCGGCGGCGGCGACGGCAGCGCGGCGCGCAGCCCTAGCAGCGACGGCTTCGGCGAGCACCCTGCCCCTCGGCCTTCTGAAGGTGGTGCTGTTCATCCTCATCGCCTCCCTGATCCTGGTGCGGCGTGCAGCACTGCCTGCACCTCCTCTCCTGCTGCTTTCGTGGACCCCTCGATCGTCGCGGCGTACTTGCTGGCCAACGAGGCTGCCGTCCTCAGCGGTGGCAGCGAGATGGCCGCTGGCGACATCGACGGCGAGCTCAGCATGCAGGTGGGCGGCTCCCGCAACCAGGACGGAAGCAGTGCTCTGGCTTCGGATGCCGTGGCGCACGGCGGCTTCGACCTCTCCCCGCACTTCGGCACGGGCGACGGCGCGGAGGCGGCTGGGCCCCAGCGCAACGGAGGCAGGAGCCTGGACGACGACGCCCTCCTCACTTCGCCTCCCTCGGGTCCCTGCTCCTGCTCTGGCGGCGGGGGGGTCGATGTGGAGGACGGCGAGGGCGGCGTCGGTGGCGGCTGTGCGCTCCACGGCTCGGAGGCGGTGGCGCGCCAGGAACCCGCGCGTGGGCCCAAGCGGCTCTTGGCACTGCGCCGCCACGTCTTCGAGGGAACCGTGGCCCTCACGGTCGACCGTGACATTCGGAGGCCGGGCTGGCAGGGCGACGGCGGAGACGACGCTCCTCCAGCTCCCTCAGCCTCCGAGCTAGAAGCTGGGCGCCTCTGGCTCCGCGACACGTTCGGGCCTGGCTCCCCGCGGAGGGCGTGGGCCAGGCAGGGGCGGCAGCGGAGGCGCGAGGCGCAGATCCAGCAGTAGGCGGCGGACACCGCTTTCGCTTTGCGAGCGTGGAGCCCCCGGAGGGGCGGGAACGGGCGCCCGCCCCGCCTGCCCCAGGGAGGCTGTTTCGCCCAGGGCTCGAGGGAGCCCTGGACTCCTTCGGCTTTGCCAGCGCTGCTGAAGCTCAGGAGCGAGGCAGGGCCGCCAGAGCGGCCAGGTTGGTGGACCCCAGGCCTGTAGTCGGCCTCAGCGCGGTGTGATGGTGCCGCGCTTCGGGGTCTGGTCCTGGCGGGCTGCGGGCTCGCGCAAGCACTGTTTGCGGGGCCGTAAGACGGCATCGAATTTGTCTGTGCATGATAAGCCCCAGGGTGATAGGATAAAAAAAATGCCCTGGAGAGCGTCGCTAGGGCCTGCGGCTTTGGGTCCCTCGAGGCGGCGCGGGACCGCGGCCGTGAGGCCCGCGGCGTGCGCGGCTGCAGTGCGCGGGGACAGTGGGCCCCAGGAGGGCGAGCCAGGGCCTTGAGTGGCTTGCTCCGGGGTGCCCCTCCCTCCCTCCCTCCCTCCCTCCTTCCCCTCCCGCGCCATGCATGCTTGAGTTTGACAAGGGCGCCCGTGCGCCTGCGAAGAGTTACACAAAAATGCCCTTCACCGTAGCAGTCTCGGACTTCCGTGGTTCGCCACCAGCCCTGGCCCTCGATTGGCCCGGCTGTCCTGGTAACACCGGCGATCGGCAGTCGCGTTGCCGATAAGGTCGGCCCAGATTTGTAGGGCGACCCTGCCAAATCAAGGGTACCCTTGTGTCCTGTGTCTCGCGCCCCATGCTTCCTACATTCCTGTGGCAATGTGGCCCTCGGAAGGGTCTTGTGTCCTCTCGCGTATCCTGTCCAATCGAGTCCGCCTGCAGTCACTCGTTCGACTAGTCACGAGCAGGACCGTTGTCTTGGCTGCCCTTGCAATTTGTTGGGGATTCCGCTTGTCCGCCGCTGGCGAACACCGTAGATCTGGTTGATCTGGTGAGCTTGGAATTTTCGACGCCTGCGTAGCCCCATCCAGCAAATTGCCATTGCTCAAGAGGGGGAAGTGTGGAGGAGAAACTAGAGGAGGAGGAGGAGGAACTACAGGAGGAGGAGGAGGAGGAGAAGAAGAAAAAGAACGAGGAAGAGGAGGAGGACGACGAGGAGCAGGAGAAGGAGAAGGAGGAGGGGGAGGGGGAGGAGGGAGGAGGGAGGAGGGAGCAGTAGGATGACGCGGATGAGGAAGATGAAGAGGAGGAGTGCGAACAGAAGCCAGGATGCTTCTCGGAGTCTCTTCGGATGTCCCTGGAGATATTATTGTAGGCATGTTGTTGAGTCGTGGGGGCCTCTTAGCGGACACGGGGGCCTCTTGAAGCGTCTGTGGTGCCTCGGGGGGGCCTCTTGGGGCCTCTTGAGGATCTCTGGGGAGCCTATTGGGGGCCTCGTTGGGGCCTCTTGGGGCCTCCTGGTCACCTCGTGGCGCCCTCTTGGGGCACTCTTGGGAGCCTCGGGGGCCATCCTGGAAGTGATCGATCAAAGAAGAGGGGGGGGGTATTGAAGAAGGGGGGGATGTATTGAATTAGGTCCCCCCCCGGGATACCAACATTGGCCCAACACCTGCGCAGAGTCCATGACGTTGGCCTCCTCGCTGGGGCCATCTCGGACGCCCCAACGACCCGCGGGGCGCCCCGTGTCCAGGTCCAGGGGGTGCAGGGGGGAGGGGGAGGGGGAAACCCCTCCCCAAAGGGGGGGAAGGGGGATTGGGGAGGAGGAGGAGGAGGAGGAGGAGGAGGAGGAGGAGGAGGAGCCCGCTAAACCACCCACGCCCGAAAGGGCTGGTGGGATTCCCGCGCGAGCGCAGCGCCCCTGCTGTAGTCGATCCGCATGTGCTCACGCTTCCTTTCTTGCACCCAGTTTTCTTGGTAGACGCACACCGTCGCACTACCCTGTTGCGAGGCGGCCGCAGTGCGAGGCGTGCCCTGCTCGAAGGGCCGGCGCGCGGCAGCCCCATGAGGGGCGCAATGGTTGGATGCAGTGAGCTAGATGGCACAGAGTTCAAACGTGTATGGGGCCGGGGTGTGACCTCGTGTGCGCGACTTGGCCAAGGAAGAAAAGAACGCGTAGGAGGAGGAACAGGAGCAGGAGCAGGAGCTAACTTGTATGTATGCGTGTTTCTGCGCCCCGTATTTCGCCCAGCCTGCCCAGCACGGCAAGGTCCCCGCCCCTTGATCTCCCCCACCCCCCAACAACGCATTGACGGCGTGGGTTGCACATGCTATTTGGCTGGTCTAGTGGGTGCAGGTTGTGGACACTCTGTATAATATATATATATATATATATATATATATGTGTGTGTATATATATATACATATACGCATACAAACATATATGTGTATATATAGATGTGTATGTATGTATGTATATGTGTATACGTGTATGTATATGGATGCACCTACATGTATGTGTATATGCGTATGTAACTATATTATATCGTTGATTGTAGATAGATGGTAAACTACATACGTGCTGATATGTGAAAGTGCGTTTGTTGATGATTCGCATGGCTTACATGTCGTAATGTGTGAGCGTGTTTGTTTTATCATGCCTGCTGTCGAAATGAAATATGTGCGCGTGCACGTTCGTGCGCATGTGTGTGTGCCTGTGCACAGGCATATGCATGCGCGCACGCGCTCGCACCCCGCATGCAACCATGTCCATTTGCGAACCATTAGGTACTGAACCTTATCCTGATTGTTATTTCAAAAGATGCCGAAACGCATGCACACATTCGCACACACATGCGTGTGCATCTACATGCACACGCGGGGGCCCCGTCTACTCCAGCGGCCTCAGAGCTGCGCGCAAGGCCCACTTCGTCGACACCCTCGAAATGCAGAGCCCTCTTGGGCTCAGCTTGCCCATCTCCCGACGCCCCTCCACAGAACCCTCAGCCACACCAAGCCCGTGCTACAGTGATAACAGGTCAGCAGAGTTGCGGGGCCACCTCCCTCGACCGCAGGAGATGCAAGCCACCGCTGTACTAAAAGCCAGCCTGATATTATACTCAACCTCAGCGAGGCGCAAATCAAAGCCCCCCCGCGAACCACGCAACACAAGACCGTGTCTCGAATTGCACAGTCGACTTGCCTTCTAGCAGCACCCCTGGGGAGGTCCCCGACTTGACCCCCCCCCATCAGGCGTGCAACGCGTTCCGAACCGCAGAAGTTCAACAAGATCTGACCCTTCTGACTAGTCATCACCCTCCCTCCTCCGCCGCCGCCTGCCTCCAGCCTGACGCAGACAGATGGTTGATCAGGCTCCACGGGTACACCTCCAACCGTGATCGCGCTTGTCACCAGGTGCTCAAAATACAAGGAACTCCTGCCGAACACGAGTGCCACTAGGTGCGCGTGACAGTCGGGGTAAATGTGTTGCCAATCTGGCCTGTCTCGCAATCGCATCTCTCTCTCTCTCACAAGCTCTATATTTGCCCCCCCCCCCCCCTGTCTGTGCACGGGCCTCTGCCGCGCTCGCCGTAGGATTCGACTTGGCCAGACGTTGTCCATACTTGTTTGGCTCCTTGCAGCGCGGTCGCTCCAGTAGACCTGTCAAGGCACTGCAAATTAGAAAGTCCACGACCCAGGAAGAAACACACCTTTTCAGCTCCATGCAGCGTCACTGACACCAGCGCCCCCCCCCCCCCCCATGGGTCTCTACTCGAAACAGCTTCGCTGAGCCTGACTCGGAGAAATGGAGCACACCTTGTGACCAGGACGACCGCGCGCCTCGAACGACATCTGAAAGCATAGCTGCATCCTGCAGCTCCTCGATCTTATCTCTAAGAAGAATCGGCATCGGCGTTTCATCATACAAGTCTAGCCCACACGCATGAAGCGGCCGAACCATTGGGGAACGGGCAGCATGTCGATCGAAGGTCGCGCGGCTGGACGCGTCCAGGACGAATGGGACCGGTGCCAGCAAGGCGCGACGTCTGTAATACGTCGTCTTAGCAATTCCGAAATCTTTCAATACATTGCCTGCCTGGCAGGTACAGTTAGGAATATCAATTCTCAACCATCGGATGGCAACGTTCGCAGCTCGGTTACACATCTTGAGTCCTGGATGCATTGCTAATGCCACGCATTGCTCAAGATGGGAGCTCATCATACGTATCTCACATACTTCAGTTTGACAATGTCCAGTGGGGAACATTCGACACACGGAACATGCGTTCGAACAATACAATGTTCAATATCAGCACATTTGATGGCGCCGTCGGTTGAAAGAATTGTTTGGATAGCGTGTGGTCTGATGGGGTTGCCGCTAGTGTCGGTGGTCTGCCTCTCCTGCTCGCCACGGGGAGTGGTTGCTCTGGACTGTGCGCAGGAGGAGGCGCAACACCATCGAACTGACCAATCGTCGAGCTGATGTCATCGTGGTCGGGCCTGTGCTCACCTATGTCGTCGATTAGCATGTGGGACAGCTCCGCACAGTGCTGGGCCAGATCTACACGAAGCAATACATCAAACTCGCACTCATCATGTTCAGCAGCGCTCTCTCGGTCATACTCAGCAGCGTCCTCTGCTGCTGGTTCGTCTAACTCAGACATGTACAGAGCTCGGTCTCACAATAACAGACTGGCCAAAACTTCCTACGGAGGAGGCGGAGGTGCAGTGGGTGAGGAGATCTCGAAAGTTCCCAGAGCGATGTTGTTGGCTGGTTACAGCACGTGTCGACATTGTTCAGATACCCAGGCGATGCCCAATATCAATGATGGTGGTAGTGGCGGGGATGATGATTGAAGGGTAACTGGTGGGAATCCTGACAATGATGACGATGTAATGTAGGGTGGGGGGCCGATTGCGATGCATTACCAGGGAGTGTTTGGGGGAATTGGTCGGAACCCATGCTCACAACACCGAGCAAAACAACAGTCAGAACGCGAAGCAACAAAAACAGTGATCCCGATGCTATAACATAGAGGGGCCTTGAGTGGTCCAAAAGGCTTTAAAACAGTGCCTCTGAGAGTCACCCCCCGAAGCTCTGAGACAGTGCTTTTGATTTTCCAAGCTGTGGGGGGGCACGCCCCTTACAGCCCTACTATTCCACCTCCTCCTCCTCCTCGGGTCGCTCACGGCCCCGGGGGAAACTGTGCAATCCCAGGACGCTACGTTGCGCTCAACCAGGCTAGGCCCATCCACATCACCGAAGCTTCCTCCGTTGATCTCCGGTGGAAGAGGTGGTCTGATATCGGGCGCTTCTGTGTTCATATTGAGTCTCGGCGTCACCCCAGCGCACAGATACTACGCGCGCGCAGCCCTCCCTGGGGCGACGCGCGCGCAGAGAGACCGTGTAGCATACGCGTCGTGGCGGGCTTGTCATGGCCGCACCGCTCGGGGAGCGATGACTATACTGCAAGATGGTCGGCCACGCGCAGAGGGGGGGGGGAGAGGGGAGGGCTTCTTAGGAGCACCTCTGGCTCTTCGAAGGCGCGGGCCTTATCTATAGATGTGAGGCCGGCGCCTTCTAAGAAGCAGCCTCCTTCTAAGAAGCCCTCCCCCCTCCCTCCACCCCTTTGTGCGCGCCGCAAAGATGGACCTGCTACATGTTCGGGTCGGACGCGCGCCACCCAGGAGGACGTATAATGTTATTATGTTCCAGCCTACTTTAGCCTTGATCGCCAGATGGAGCTTCGAGCACCAAGAAAGTATCGACACCCGGGCGGTTTTCACGTGTCGGCCCGGAGAGGCGATATTCGTTCGACAGTGTTTCGATTATTTTTCGGGTGGTCGAAATCATTTCTGGGATGTGGTCCTTAAGTACGAGGGGAGCAACATAAGTATAGTACTAGTATGTCCTTCTGCTTCCCATGAAGGGGGAAGACGGGGTCGTTCTGATGGAGCTGGCACGCTAGACCAACTTGAGCGACGGAAGACAGCGGGGTCGATTGCGTCGATATTGGTGCGCAAGCTGCCCGCGTCAGGTCGCGCGTAAGCGCCCCCGCTTCCACTGTAGTGCTCGTATGTCTCTGAGCGGTGCCACTGTCCGACACCCGCCCTCCCAGGGCCACCGCCCGTGCGCCAGAGGTCCCGACCCCTTCCCCAGCGGGGGGTTCTCGTCCAGGATCCAGTTTGGATGACCCCCGGGCCTGACCACGGGCCCCAGAGGCCGGAATCCTGGAAAAGCCGGCGGCTTAAGAAAACATCCTCGGCTCGTCGGGTTCCGCGCTGGCCCCCTGTCAGGGCCGCCTACGGTCCCATTCGATGCGACTCGATTCGCCAGCCAGGGCCGCGGCTTGATTCGGCTCGATTCACCGACACAGGGCCGGCCAGAGCGCAGTGATCCGGCCCCGCTTCGATTCGGGACGATCCGATCTGGCGATGCGACCCGTTTCCGATCCGCTCCGGCTTATAGCGGTTCGATCCAGCGCAGGCCTGCTTGTCACCGCCCACCAAGGCACCCCAACCCAGCCCGAAGGCCCCGATTTGCCCTCCATTCCCAGTGGGGGGGGGGTCGGGGAACATGGAACAAAGCTTGGCATCGCTCGGACGTGTGCATTTTTCCTTCGGCGAGAGCCATCGAGGAGCATCCTTGATCATTTGGCGAAAAAGCCAAGCACGAAACCGGAAAAAACTCAGGGGATGGACGTCCGAGCGATGGCGAGAAGAACACATGTGAAACCCGCCCCCCCCTCAACCCGAAATTCCGCCCTTCGGGCTCGCTCAGGGGGGGGGGGTCTGGCAGGTAGAGTCTGCCTGGCGAGCGCCCCGCGCCCCCAGGGCCACCGCCTGTCCTCCGAGCTGGAGGAGTCCGCCGACCCGCCCCGCCGCAGCGGCCACCGGCCGCCAGCGGTGGCCCGGCACTCCGATCTGAGGACTCCGCGCCGCGCGCGGCGCGCGGCGCCTCCTCCTCCCCCTCCTCCTCCTCCTCCTCCTCCTCCTCCTCCTCCTCCTCCTCCCCCTCCTCCTCTCCACCACCTCCTCCTCCTCCTCCTCCTCCTCCTCCTCCTCCTCCTCCTCCTCCTCCTCCTCCTCCTCCTCCTCCCCCTCCTCCTCCTCCTCCTCCTCCTCCGCCTCCTCCTCCTCCTCCGTGGCCAGCGGCCACGCGCAGGCTGACGTCGGGCCTGTCCCTTGGCATCGCTCGGACGTGTGCATTGTTTTTCTCGGCGAGAGCCATCGAGGGCCATCCTGGACCCTCGAGCAAAAAGAAACAAAAACACGCACGAGGCCGACACGTGTACGGGAAAGGGCCGTCGGAGCGACGGCAATGTCCTTCTGCAGGGGGAGAATTCACAGACAGTCTGGGGACGATTTTGGGACCACCTTTGAGTATTTGTTGGATCTATGCTTGGGTTCCTTTTTTTGTTCCACATTCGCCCGTCAGGGGCCACGCGCAGACTGTAGTCGGGCCTGTTCGGAAGCTGGAGCGTATGCATCACCAGTGGCGGGCCCTTTTTCAATCGCAGGATCAATTTGAGGGTCCAGGACGACGTCGGGGTGGTGTGGTGTATACTTGTTTTGTCCGATTCCCGGGGAAGCGACGACACATGTATACACCAGAATCCCGTATACACCAGGATCCGCTTTCCTGTTTGCAAATTTCAGGGCACGGCCGGAAGAAGCGTCGGTGTATAGAGTTCGGTTCCCTACCTGTCCCTCTACAGGGGGAAATTCAAAAATAGTCAGGGGACGCTGTCTTGACGATTTTTGCCCATATTTCGCATATTTGTTGGGGTCTGTTGTATGTGTCGTTCCAAATCCGCCCGTAGGGGGAACATGCCCGACCGGAGCGTAGACCCAGACCCCCTCGCGTTGTGACCAAGAATCACGGCGGGAGGTGTTTCGCTATTTTCGGCCTCGAGGGGCCCTTGCCTGGCCTCGGGACTGTCAGAAACAACTGAGGATTAAAAAAATGTCCCCGGGAAGGGGTCCAGGCTCTTGAGGGTCACGTCATGGGAAAATCACGACGTCGGAGGTCTGGGGAGGAGGGAATCTCAGGTTCGAGGTTCGAGGTTTGTCGGACGTGTGCCTCGCCCCTCGGCGGTTTTCCAGCCTCGAGAGGCCAGCAGCTGCGCCTCGCCGAGAGCGTTCCGGGGGTGTCAGGATCGTCCCAAACGGCCGCCTGAGGCCCGAGTTATGGACCGACAACCAAATTCGCCTTTGCGCAGGGGGGGGGGGGTAAGAAGGAGGAGGGAAGGCTTCTTAGAAGCGCCCCTTGCTTTTCGAAGGCGCGGACCTTCTCTGTGTAGGGCCTTCTGAGAAGCATGCTCCTCGTAATAAGCCTCCCCCCCTCCCCTTACGCCCCTGCGCCCGTCGCCAATCGAAGTGGGGGATTCCGAGGGGAGGTGGCGGTGACTCATGAAGTTTCGGGGGCAGCGTTGGGGGGGGGGGGGCTCGGTGGGTGACGCATCGGCGACAAGCGCACATTCGGCGCCGATGGGAGCCTGTGGAGCGCATTCGGCACAGATCACCCCGCCCAGGAGCGTGTGGTTTCACGATCAGGGGCCTGTCGGCGACGTATCGCCAATTCCAGGTCGATGTTCCCCCCCTTGAGCCAGTTCTCGAAAGGCCCAAAGCGGCGTAAACACAAGCCTTCTGAGTTCCGCGCGGATCTCTTGGACCGGCTCTGGGGCCTCAGGATTCGGTCCCTGAGCCAGTTCCCCTCCTGCCGTTGCCCTTCGCTCGAATAGAGTCAGGAGGGAACACAACACACTGACACAATGAATCGTCGATTCCCCCGAAAATATGGGAAACTATGAGAAGTGTGGGGGGGAGGCAGAATCCCAGAAAGTATAGGAAAATATGGGGGATCCTGTTATTTGTATATATATATATATATATATATATATTTCTTTGTGCGTCCCAGGGCCCCTTCCTAGAGGAGTGCGGAGTCCACGGGTCTGCCTCCCGGCGCCCGTGGAGGGCCGACGCCCTCGCGGAGGCGAGACGGGCTCGGGGTCGCGGCGTGAGGTCCCCGAGGCGCACGTGCAGCCGGTCCGAGGTGGCACGTCGAGGTCGGCTCGGGGAGGGTGCCCTCATGTTCTTCGTGCTTGCCGGATGTTCTTGCACATCCTGGGGAGGATACCCTCGGATGTTCTCTGTGTGTGTGTATGTTTGTTGGCCGGCGCGAGGTCCCCGAGGCGCACGTGCAGTCGGTCCGGGGTAGCATATCGAGGTCGGTTCGGGGAGGGTGCCTTGATGTTCTTCGTGCTTGCCGGATGTTCTTGCACATCCTGGGGAGGATACTCCAGGTTTCGTAATAAAGGGGAGGGGGTCACAATCATCCCAGACCACAAGTGTGAGACCCCCCCAGACCATCCATGAAAGGGCGGCACTTTGCCCAGACCCCCCCCAACCCTCCAAGACAGCTCACATCAGACCCCCCCAAATGTGACCCCCCCTACTTTATTATGGAATCCGGAGTACCCTCGGATGTTCTGTGTGTGTGTGTGTGTTGGCCGGCGTGAGGCCCCCGAGGCGCACATGCACTCGGTCCGAGGTGTCACGTCGAGGTCGGTTCGGGGAGGGTGCCCTGATGTTTTTTCTCGGCACGAACGAACTGGGTACGGGAAGAATGGGTACAATGCCCAACAGCGGTTCCTGTTCGTTTTGCGCAGGACTCGCTGTCGGTGTCGCTGCGGCCTGTGTACAGTTGAGGCAGAAGACCGCCTGCCCAACAGCGGCCGCTGTTGGTTTGGGACAACACGTGCTGTTGGGCATTGTACCCATGTTTTCCGCACCCCTTTCGGCGTCCGAAGGTCCGTGCTTGTTTGATAAGTTTGCGCATCCTGGGGAGGATACCCTTGGATGTTCTCTGTGTGTGTGTGTGTGTTTGCCGGCGGAGGGTCTCATGTTCCTGCACGGTGTTTTTGTGTCCCAGGTCCGACCGTATCATTGCATTTGAAGTGTTCGTCGCTTCCATTGGCGCGCCGGGCGAATGTGTTGCCAACGCGCCGATGGCCACCGGTCACCTTGCTTTCGGCAGCCACGCCTTGCGCGTGGTCACGTTTGTGTGCCGCATGGCACCCAGTCATTAGCTACTTGCGGGAAGATCGAAGAGAGGTGCAACACGGGGCATAGTCGCGGGGTCTCGACGCATTGGCATCAACGCGGACGGAAGCGAGCCATCCTCAGCATCGCCTCTCCGTTCTTGTCCGCGCCTCATTTCGCCCAAGCCGACCATGGATCACGTCGCGCGTTTTGCACGCATCCATATCCGTCCCAGGTTGCTTGATCAATTTAGTGAGCCGCATCTGTACTCACACGCTGCCACGGAGCACATCTGATGCACTGCTGTGTACTCTGCATCCGCAGCCCCACTCATCATTCATATTCCAGAAATCCAACCCCGCCGGCCCCTGGGCCGAAGACCACCAGGGGCACTTGACACGCATTGAATCCCCCCTCATCCCCCCTGGGCTCCACCCTCCAGGGCCCCACCGGGGCCTCCCTGGCCTTCTCGGAGCTTCCGAGTAGGTTCCAAATAGGTCCCAGACGGGCCAACGTGGCTTCTGGACGGCCCAAGAGGCCCTCATGACGCCCCAAGACGGCTCCAAGAGGACGCTCAGGAGGGCCCGACGAGGCAGACATCGCCCACTCCCTCAGGAAAACGCACATGTCTAGCACACTCGCTCGTCCAAGATGGCCCCAGACGCCCCCAGTAGGGGGCCGCGTGCGAACCCTACCCCTGCCCCCCACGGTTTCTGAGGGGGAGGGTGGGGTTCACTTCGCTCGGGAGGGGCAGGGTTCGCATGTGATCCCCTTCCCAGGAAAGCCCCCAAACGTCCCAAGAGGTCCAGAAGACCCCCGAAGGGCCCCCAGGCGGCCCGAGAGGCCCCCGGCCCCCCCCAGAGGGGCCCTTAAGGGGGGGAGAGAGAGAGAGAGCCCACACGTCGAGCCCCCTGCCCCAAGGGGCCTCCTCCTCCTCCTCCTCCTCCTCCTCCTCTTCTTCCTCCTCCTCCTACTCCTCCCCTTAGTGGGCGCTCATATCCGTCCCCCGCCAGCAGGCCCTCGAGAACCCCTCCCAAAGAGGACCCGAACAGCCCCTCAAGGGCCCCAAGAGGCTCCAAGAGTCGTCGGAACTGCCTCCACGAGGCTGCACAATGGCTTTCCCAGAGTCGTGATGCTCAAGCCTACTTTAGCTTTTTGATCGCCGGAAAGAGTTTCGAGCACCCCGAAAGTACCGAAACTTGATGGTTTTCACGTGTCGGGCCCTGGGAGGCGACACTCGTTCGACACTGCTTCGACATTCTCCTGGGTGCTCGAAATTATGCCTGGGATGTGGTCCTTAATTAGGATGGGAGCAACATAATCCCAGAGACCCGAGCATGCGTTCGAGAGGTCTCACACCAACCACCCAGGCACGGCGGCGGGCAGAAAGCTACAGTCGGGGCCCTGAAGAAGGAACCCTGTTCGTTGGGGAGGGACTCCGTGTTGGCATCGTGATGAGGAGGTGCCCAGCATAGGGATAGGGATTTCCAGGCTGGTAAGAAACCTCTGACTACAATGGATACCCATGCCAAGAAACACCATGTTTGCCTCCAGGGTGCCCTGGGTTTCTTGGGCTTCGATGGTTTGCTATGGGAAGCGTGACGTGCCCACACCGAAAAAACGCAATGGACGTCCGGGGTCTCGGGCTTGGGCTTCTTGTGGAAGGGCTCCTGTGGTCGAGCTCCTGCTGCACGCCAGGAGGGCCGGTGGGATCCCAGATCACCGCCGCGAGCACGACGATGCTCACGCCTCGCGATGTGCCGATCCGGGGCCGCATGGCCATGCTCTCCCTCTCGGACGTTGCTAGACATGCCCCTGGCACAAGATGCCCCCAGGATTCTCGGGGTGGCCCGGACGGCTTCAGTCAGGAGGGAAAGAAACACACAGAGACAATGAATCGGCGATTCCCCAGAAAATACGGGAAACTATGGGAAGTGGGGGGGAAGACAAAAACCCAGAAAATATGGAAAAATCAGGGGATTTTTTTTTTATTTGTGTGTATTTAGTTATGTGTCCCATGGCCCCTTCATTCAGAGCACCCCTCAGAGCCCCAGAGGCTTCAACATGGGGCAAGCAGCTGAGGGGATCTGGGGCCAGGGGCACTGGACCCTCCAGGGGTTGCGCGGCGCGAGTGCGCGCGCGGCTGGCCACGCTCCCCGGCTTTTCGCGGAGCGCTGCGCCCAGCAGAGTGCCATCGACGTCGCCCCAACATTCAGGAGGAAAAAAAAAAACACAGACACAATTAATCGGCGATTCCCCGAAAATATAGGAAAATATTGGAAGTGGGGGGGAAGACAAACACCCAGAAAATATTAGGAAATATGGGGATATGTTTATTTGTGTGTATTTATTTGTGTGTCCCAGTTCCCCTTCAAACATGTTGGTACGATTACGTCGGGCATGTCCCTCTACAGGATGAGGATTCAATAATACTAAGAGCAACAACCGTTTGGGGACGATGTTTCGCACTCTTCGGATTAGATTTGATTGTATGTTGACTTGTTCTACTACTCTTCCAGAGTCCGCCTGTAGGAGGACATGCCCGACCTAATAGTACAACGGTCGGACCGAGGTATCAGATCGATGTTCGGCTCAGGGAGGATACCCTGGTGTTCTCTGCGCCTGTTGGCTATTCTAATGCATCCTTGGGGAGGGTACCCTCGAATGTTCTTCAGTTTGGCTGGCGGAGGGCCTCACTCATATTCTTGCAGGATTTTATGATGTCCGAGGTCCGGCCGTACTAGTACCATGTGTGCGTCGACCCCCCAAACAAGGGCGACGCGCTCACCGAGAAATCGTATGGTATGCTTTCCACCTCCAAGGAGGACGCATAGAACTAGTATGTCCTTGCGTTCCATGAAAGGGGAAGACGGAGTTGATGTGATAGAGCTGGCACGCTTCCAGTGCAGCGTGTCGCGCTGGCGGCTGCGTCAGCCGCAGCGTAAGGTCGCTACGTCATCTCGCGTAAGACCCGGTTCTTTTCGTCGACCACTTGCATAGAGAGGGTGTATCCAGGCATCCTAGACGGGGTCGGAGTAGATGGGGCCAGAGGATCGCGCCGCATCGTCGATGCGGCTCGATGTGGAGCCAGTGTTTCCCCACGCCGACGTCGCCGATGAATCGCCGACGTCACTGGTGCATCGCCGATGCATCGCCGATACATCAGCGATGCATTGCCGATGCGGCGCGATCCTTCGACCCCATCTACTCGGACCCCATCTATGGGGGCTGGACAGACCTCCCACCCTGACACGTCGATTAAGGAATTGGCCGTTTTCGGTTCGCGAGAGGGCGTCGCGGCCGTCATTTTTGCGGGTCCAGGTCCGTCGGTTTCGGTCCCGGGCCGTTTTCATTAGAGGGAGGTTTACTAAAGGGAGGTTTGTCAACCCACGAATCTAGGAGGCCTCTATAGTGTATGGGATTCATCTGGGCTGGGCACCGAGGGCGGCAGGGAAGGATGCACGGCGTCGCCGCCCCCGCTCACGCGGCGCCCATGCGCCCGTGGGGGATGAACGACAAGGCGGGCCTCCCGCTATTGCTTGCAGACAGTCAAGTGCATAATTAAAAACACGTCCCTACCCTGGTTTATGAGGCGCTGTGCGCTGAAACTCCTGTGGGCTGACAGGGTAAACCGTGCGTGATATGCCGCGTCCTGGCGGCTCTAGGCTCTGGGGGTTCCCAGGAGGTTTACAGACCACGCACTTGTAACCCAGGGTAGGGTCGTTATTTCATCCCTCAAGACAGGGTAGTTGGCCACGGAGAAGAGGGTCCTGCCAGCCGCGCGCACAAGGGGGTAGGGGGAGGGGGGACGGCTTCTTAGAAGCACCCTGCCTCCTCGAAGGCGCGGGCCTCACATCCACAGACGTAGGGCTGGCGCCTTCTAAACTTCGACCCCCCTCTGAGTAAGACTCCTTCCCCCCTCCCCCTACACCTCCCTTCTGTGCGCCGCCAATCCTGAGCTCTGCTCGCCGACTTCCGCTTGAAGAATGCGATCGCCGCCTGAACAAGCCCTATGCCCGTCTTCCTCCTTGGGATGAGAGGCCAGAGTTTGGAAAAGCCCCAGGGTCCAGGACACGTTTCCTTCAGGACTCCTTTTCATTGTCGACAAGGTACAGGGACCCCCGGTCGGCGTGCAGTTTGTGCTTACTGAAAGCGTTCTAATGGCCGTCGCCGTTTGTTTCCAAAGGCCGCTTGTGTGCTGAGATTCGCCCCGAGGTTTTTATTTAAGCTGGGCTTCGAGGAAAGCTTCCACTTGACGCAGTGGTAGTCCAAATAAGGGCTATTGTGGTTTGTTGCCGCCGTGAGCCCCGGGGCATCGCTGCTGCATCTGGGACCAGCGTTCGAGCCGAACTCGGCAGAGGCAGACTGTTTTGTTTTGCCTCGGGCGCGTAGCGGTCGTTACACGGCCCCCCCTTGCCCCGGGGCCCTGCGGGGGCCTTGCACCTGGAGGGTTTCTCCGAAGGGCTTAGGCGACCCCTCCTCCTCCGCCTCCTCCTCCTCCTCCTCCTCCCTCCCTCCCTCCCTCCCTCCTCCTCCTCCTCCTCCTCCTCCTCCTCCTCCTCCTCCTCCTCCTCCTCCCTCCTCCATCCTCCTCTCCACCCTCCTCCCTCCTCCTCCTCTCGCCTCCTCCTCCTCCTCCTCCTCCTCCTCCTCCTCCTCCTCCTTCTCCTCCATCTCCTCCTCCCCCTCCCCTGCTCCACCTCTTCCTCTTCCTCCTCCTCCTCCTCCTCCTCGGATCGCCTACGGCCCCGGGGGAAACCGTGCACTTGGACTCGCACCCACATGCTGGTGCTTGCGCGCATGCCGTGGCGATCGCAGCGCCCCCTTTCGCCCCGACGTGCCCCACTCCGCCCGAGCGTTGCAGCCAACTCGCATAGCAAGGATGGGCGACCTTCCCAGGGTTACCCTCGCATCCATGCATCCTCGGCTTATGATGTTCCACCCTACTTCAGCCTTGATCACCCGAAACAATTCGAGAACCTGCTAACGAAAAAAACGAAACTCGAAGGTTTTCACGTGCCGGGCCCTGAGAGACACTCGTCCGACACTGTTTCGACACTGTTTCGGCACTTCTCCGGGTGCTCGAAATTATTTCTGGGATGTGGTCCTTAGTACGATGAGAGCAACGTAATCCTCGGCCCATCCTTGGCCACTTTCGTTGGCCGCGCCCCGCTTGAAAAATCCTTGACGCTCATCCTTACTCTACCTGCTGATTGTGCTGTTACCCAGGGCCTAAGCTTCTTCCCCCCCCCCCCCCCGGGGCACGACCGTCACCGGACATCCGCAAAAAACCCATATCCTCCTCTGTCTGCGAGGACGGGAGAGCCAGGCCGCCTGGTCCCTACCTGGAGCCCTTTCGAAAAACCTCCCGGCGATCACGGGCGTGACCAGCCCCGCCCCCGTCCCCCCTCCCCCACGTCACGGCGGTCGTCCGGTGGCGACCGCGGACGTCCTGTGGCGCTCGCAGGCTATTGTGGTGTTCAAGGGCACGCTGTGGTATTCGCGAGGGGAAGCGGTTGCGTGCGTGCCGCGTGGTGCTCTCAGGGACGCAGTGTTGTTCTGTTTCTGAGAGGCATTGGTGCGTCGGTCGTAGCGCGGCGCTCGTAGCTGCCAGCGCTGTGGTGTATACAGGCACTGGAGCTCCTCCTCCTCCTCCTTCTCCTCCTCGTCCAGCCTTTCTGATTAGAGTTTATTTGTATCTGGTATCGATTTGTTGACTTTGTGGCCTCTGGGCGCCCTGGGCCCCTCCTGGAGCCTTCTTGAGGCCTGGAACGGAGCGATTCGAGTTCCTTTTGTATCCGGTATCGATTCTCTGATTTTTTGGCCTCGGGGCGCCCTGGGCCCTTCCTGGGATCTTACGAAATCCGCCGCAAGAAGACTCCGATTGAAGTCCTCCACGGAAAGATCCCCAGTGATATCCTCCGCAGAAGGATTTCTTTTGA
>CAUYUJ010008002.1:1002053-1072053 GCA_963575745.1 Prorocentrum cordatum | reverse complement strand
TCGTCGTCGGTGGCGGCAGCGGCGGTGCAACGACGAGGAGGAAAACGAGGGTGCCGAGAGCCGACGACGACGACGACGACGTCGTGGCCGTCGTGCTCGTCGTTGCTCGGTCGTCGTCGGCGGTGGCATCCTGTGGCGGGGCCCCGGCCGAGCGCTTCCGCTGCCCCTCCCGGGGAGGCCCTGGGGCCTGGCCGGCGCGGGCTGCGGGCTCGAAGCGAGCAGCCGGTGCCCTCACGAATGGGCGGGGGGGGGGGCGGCATGCACGAGTGCTCAAGCAGTGGCGAAGCGTCCTGGCGTGCCTATAGTCCTACTAAACAATGTTCT
The DNA here is from genome assembly GCA_963575745.1 of Prorocentrum cordatum. Taxonomy (NCBI): domain Eukaryota; class Dinophyceae; order Prorocentrales; family Prorocentraceae; genus Prorocentrum; species Prorocentrum cordatum. The sequence continues at coordinate 1,071,729 of CAUYUJ010008002.1, read as the reverse complement.
ACGATCTGTTTGTGGTTCCCACGAAATGTTCTTAGAACAGTTCTGGCGGAGTCTGTCTTATTTTAACACATCGGGTTTATGTTCTAAGAATCTCGTTTTTGTTCTGAGAACAGATCTGTGTTCTAAAAACACTTCGTGGTAGGACTATAGGAATGCTGGGACGGTCGGTCTCTGCTCAAAGCATGCACGAGTGCCTCAGGGGCGACAAGACGAAGCCAGAGTAGGCACTCTGCGATTCGTGGGCCGCGCTCGGTGAATGTCAGGTGTCCGAGATCGAAGGCCTCTGCGCGAGGAGCGTGCCACGCCTCAGGTGCCGGCGCTTCGCCGCTGGTGGCAGTCACCAAGCGCGGGTGTGCCCGCACGGACAAGCAAGGCGAAGCCAGGCCAGGGCGAGGAGAAAGTCCGGTGAGCATGACTTGAGAATCTCTGAGATCCGGCGCGTTTGGAGGACGTCTCCGGCGCCACGGCCTTCTCAGAGCGGTCCGGGGCGCTCTGAGAGCGTATGGGAGTGAACGGAGTTACCTTCGTCCTCGCCCCGTCCGAGGATGGGCTCGGTAGGGGATGCATCGGTCCCCAATCGCCCATTCGTCGCCGACAGGGGCCCGATGGCCCACCCCGCGTAGGACCGTGCGGATCCGCTATCCGGGTCCTGTCGCCGGTCTATCGTTATTTCGGGCGTGTCCCCCTACAGGGGGATTTTCGACGAAAAATAAAACACCCCAAAACTACCCTAAAAAGATCAACAAATACTCAAAACATAGTGCCCATACTATTTTTGGATTTGTTTTTATTTGTTTGGGGTATCTTTTATTTTTCGTCGAGAATCCCCCTGTAGGGGGACACGCCCGACTTAAGTCTATCGGCGATGTATCGCCGATTCCAGCTCGATCTTCCCCCCTTCCCGGTGGCGCGGTGGGCGCCTCCCCTTTTTTGCATCACGCCAACCAGTGGTAAGCGTGGTGGCGCCAGGTCCTCGTCCGATGCTCTTCCCGAGTCCTGGTGCACGCGCCGTCTCGCCTCTGGGGTCGGTCGGCGTGCCTGGTAAACTGTTGCTGTTGACGGTGGTGTTGGTGTTGGTGTTGTTGTTGTTGTTGTTGTTGTTGTTGTTGTTGTTGTTGTTGTTGTTGAACATTATTTCTTCTAAAGAATAATTATTGTTGGGACCCCTGGTGCGCGCCCCCCCCGCCGCGCCTAGGCCGCAGCCACATTTTCATCATTTTCGTGAGGAATTCTCAGGCAAAACGTGGGTGTCCGGATCCGGTTGTGTTGTTACGATCGGTTTTCCCTTGCAAAAAATAAGGCAAAGTGGACATTTCTTGTTCTAACATGATCAAACTTCAAGAATCCCTTGCAAAAAATGGCACGAAGTGCACATTCGCGCGCGCAAGACGAAATCCTTCCAAAACCTTAGTCTTCGTAGCGATTTTCACATAAAAACATGAAAAACCCAATGGTTGTCCAAAAAAAGGGTTTCAAAAATTCACCCCGCGCGCTCTTGCGGATTTCTTAGGAAACCCAGTACTTTTTCAACATTGCTGTCAAACGGGCTCTTGCGATCAACTTTTTCACGTGCTTCGAACTTCTGCAACAAAGGTTGCGCGCCTGCCAGGGCCGGAACGACAACCACAGAACAATAATGAGCATATAACAACAACGGAAACAAGTCCTGTGGTATGCTGGCGCCACGTACATCACCCAAACTAATCTTTGCTTGTGTGGTACGGAAACGGAAAAACGTCGGAAAACGGTACAGGTGTCCAGTGTTGGAACAGGGGGATAAGTCGTATACTAAGCTAGCTTCCACAAAATGTTACCACAACAAGTCATTGTACCCATGCGCCAGTGTAGTAGCCAAGGTCGTCCGCAGGCCACGAAGTGAAATGTCCGAACGTCATAGGGCGGGAAGCTGGGTGTGGGTGGTGGCGAAGAGTCGTTTGGACACTTGGTAGAGCTTGAACCGGCCCCCCCACAAAGTGGGGGTATTGCCCGCCTCCTATGAAAACCTTGGCACTGGTGAGAACGGAGTGTCCCCAGTCTTAAATGATTGTTGTTGTTGTTGTTGTTGTTGTTGTTGTAAGTGTTGTTGTTGTTGTTGTTGTTGTTGTTGTTGTTGCTGTTGCTGCTGTTGTTGCTGTTGCTGTTGCTGTTGCAGTTGTTGATGTTGAACTCTCATTTCTGAAGAATAATGATTGCTGATCCCCCCTCACCAGTGCATACTGTTTTTTCTCCATCAAAGTGTGCCCCTCGACGCTCGCACCCTGTTTTTTGACAGGGGAAGTCTTCATGCCCAAACTACGCCCCTGGCCCCCGGGTTACAACAATAACGGCTCCCGCGTGAGACGTCCTCACAATTTTGCCAGGACCCCCGCTCCCGCCCGAGACGTCCTCGCTTTTTATTCGCGGATAACGCTCTCGCTTGTGACTTCCTTACAATTTATACAGGAATCGCTCTCCCTGCGCTTTGGAGTCGCGCTCTCGCTAGAGACTTGCTTGCAAGTTGCTGAAGGATAGCGCCCTTGCGTTGGAATTCCTTGCAATTTGCTCAAGCGCCGTGCTCCCGACACCCAGGCACCCAGGAGTCGCGCCCGTTGTGGCCCCATGTGCATGCCCTTCGTGGCCCCGCTGTCCCCGTTTGTGGCCCCCTCACTGTCCTACGTGGCCCAGTTGCTACCCTCAGCGGCCCCATCGTTGCCTTCTGTGGCCCCGCATTATCTGCCCTTCGTGGCCCCCGCTCGTTCGCGCTCTTCGTGGCCCCATACGCATTCCCTTCGCGTCCCCGCTGTCGCCCTTCGTGGCCTACTTCGTGTCCTTCGTGGCCCTGCTGTCGTTCTCTTTCGCTCTCGCTTTCGCTCGTCGTCGCCTTCGTCGTCGTTGTCGTCGTCGTCGACGTCGTCGTCGTCGTCGTGGTCGGTCCCCTGTCCGTCCCTCTTGGGGTCGGGTCGACGGTCCGCGGCCGCCCCGCCGATCAGCGCTGCCGCTGGCAAGGCCGACGGTCCGCGGCCGCCCCGCCGCTTGCCGGGGCCCGGCCTGCAGGGAAGAAAGGTATACCCTCCAAATGGGGTTCGATCGAAGACGACGAGGGCGGGTATCGAGGGTTTGGGAAATACGCGTCATTGGACACTCGAGCAGATGAGGGCGAGCAGTCTTAAAATGGTTGTTGTTGGTGTGGTGGTTGTTGCTGCTGCTGTTGTTGTGGTGGTTGTTGTTAGTGTTTAGTGTTAGTGTTAGTGTTCGTGTTCGTGTTCGTGTTCGTGTTCGTGTTCGTGTTCGTGTTCGTGTTCGTGTTGTTGATATAAGTGTTGTGTTGGTGTTGTTGTTAGTGGTGTTGGTGTTATTGGTGTTGTTGTTGGTGGTGGTGCCGTTGCTGCTGCTGCTGCTGCTGCTGCTGCTGCTGCTGCTGCTGCTGCTGCTGCTGCTGCTGCTGCTAGTGCTGCTGCTGCGGCTGCTGCTGTTCTTGTGCGTGGTGTTGTTGTTGGTGTTGTTGCTGTTGGTTTTGTTATTTGTTTTGCTGTGGCGTTTTGCGTTGCAGTGGCTGTCGCCGTACCTCCGCTACCCCCCCGCGACCCCCCCCCCCCGCGACTCGCCCCACGTCCCATCCAACGACCCATCCCGCGCTCCGCGCCACGACCGCCCCCCCACCCGCACTGCTGGCTTTTTCTTCCCAGAGAGCCCCGCAGGCTGCCGACGGCCGCGGCGCCGCCATCGCTCTTGTGCTCCCCCTCCTCTTCCTCCTCCTCCTCCTCCTCCTCCGCCTCCTCCTCCTCCGCCTCCTCCTCCTCCTCCTCCTCCTCCTCTCTCTCTCTCCCTCCCTCCCTCCCTCCCTCCCTCCCCGCCCCCCCGCGCCGCGCCGCCCCTGCTGGGGCAGCGGTGTGCCTGGAAGGGGGGTGGGGGGAGCCCGCGGGTTTCGCCCGCGGGCTTCGCCCGCCGCGCGCCGCGCACCGCAGGATTTTGCACGACGACCCCGCCCCCCCCCCCCACGTTCCAGAGGGCCTCCGTCAAGGGAGGAAAAGCCTTTCCTAAACGGCCCTGGGCGTTTACAAGACTGGAGGGCAGAGGATCCACCCCGAGAGTAGCCACACCCCAACGCGCGAGGCCGTTTGGTAAACGCACCCAAAGAAGGGATCAAACAGGGCAGGGCTGTTTAGTAAACGCCCATGGCCGTTTAGTGAACGCCAATTGTCGGACCGGGATGGTTTTTCCTCCCCTGAAATACGGCCCTACGAATTGGCGTTTACGAAACGGCCTTGCGCGTTTACTTAACAGCCTTGCCCTGTTCGATTCCTCTTTTGGGCGCGTTTGCTAAACGGCTTCGCGTGTCGGGGTGGTTCGTATGGGGTCCTTGCGACAAATACACGCGCGTCATCGAAGCATGCACGGGGACCGGACGTCCGCGCGATGGCCAGCGTATAGCCGCGCAAAGAGAAACGCGCGTCGCGCAGTCTGTGCGGCGCGGGTCCACTTGCCTGCGCTATGTTGCTAGCACCTTGGCGAGCCCGCGATCGGCCCCCCGCGGCCCCCCGCCTGGTCCAGCCCCCATCGCGAAGGTTTCCCTTCGAAAGCCTCGGGGGCCGTCTTGGGCCAGGCATGGCCAGACAAGGCAGGGCAAGACAGGAGGGGCCTCCAAGGCGGCGCCCGATGGACCGAGTGGGCTCCAGATGGTCTCCAGCAGGGCTCCCGGAGTCCCCGAGAAGGCCTCAAGACGGCTCCGAAGTGGCCCCCAGAATTTTCCAGCGACACCCCTGACAGGCTCCAGTCGGTGACGATCCGATCAGGCCTCGCATGCAGGACACCCCGCGACGGCGCCCCGGTGCAGCCTCCTCGCCAAGACCTCCCCCGTGGGGTCGCGGTCCAGTGCGCTCGCGGTGACTACCGATGATGGGCCTGTTTTCCACCACCACCACCACCATAGGTTGGAGGGGTGAAGGAGGTGGTGCGAGGTGACCGAAGATGGGAGAGAACGACTGAAGATGTCGGGAGGGAGTAGGAGGTTGGAGGGAGGATGAGGCATATGAGCAGCAGTATGAGGAGGAGGAGGAGGAGGATGATGGAGGGAGGAGGAGGAGAGGAGGAGGGGGACCCCCTCCCCCTCCTACTTATGGTGGCGGTGGTGGAAAACAGGCCCACCAACCGTCTTGGGCCAGGCAGGGCCAGACGGGACAGGACACGGCAGGGCGGGGCAGGCCTCCAGCAGGGCGCGCCCGAGAGGCCGCGCCCGGCCCCGGGACGGTCTCGAGCAGGGCGCTCCCCGAGGCCCGTCGGAGGCCACCGAGTGGCTGCGAGGCGGCGCCCGGGCCCTGCAAGCCACACGCGCGTGAGATGCTTCGGGCGATCGTTTTTGTTGATTCCTCGTTTCTGCCGAGTAGAGGAACGCTGACCAGTCAGTGAATATGCGTCTCGGACCGCTTGATTGGCTGTCTCCCCTCTCGCACTGCCATTGGGTCGGGCACGTCCTTCTACGGGAGGGAGATTCAAAAACAGTCCAAGAATAGCTTGGGGACGATATGTTGTCTAATTTGAGCATTTTTGACATATTTTAGGTTTTCCGTTGTTTTGTAGATTCAGGGGTGTTATAAGGGATATCTCTGATCTTTCGTCCAGCATCCGCTTGCTCGATCTGTTCGCATGCAGGACACCCCGCGACGGCGCCCCGGTGCAGCCTCCTCGCCAAGACTTCCCCCGTGGGGTCGCGGGGCCAGGGCGCTCGCGGGAACTACAGCCAAAAACCCTAGCAAGGACGCGCGACTTTGCTCAGGGTACCCTTGCGTCCTTGCTCTTCCTTGCTCTTGCGTCCTTGAGGTTTTCGTCGTCCGCCGCCCCAAAAATCCCAACTTCGGCTTCCAAGGGTCTTGCGTCCTTACCGCGCGTCCTTATTAGGGTTTTTGACTGTACAACGTTTTGGGACAGGCACGGCCAGATCGGGCGGGGCAAGGCTGGGCAGGGCAGGCCTCCGGCAGGGCGCCCGGGTTGGCCCGGGACGGGCTCGAGCCGGGCGCGCCCAGAGGCCCGTCGGAGAGTTGAGCAACAACAACTACTGCATCTATTATCACTACCACCACGATTACTACTACTACTACTACTGCTACTGCTACTACTACTACTACTACTACTACTACTACTACTACTACTACTACTAACTATTACTAACTACTACTACTAATACTACTACTACTGACTACTACTACTAGGTACTAGACTAGCATTACTACTACTACTACTACTAACTACTACTAACTTACTACTACTACTACTAACTAATACCTACTACCACTACTACTACGAACTACTACTGACTACTAACTTACTACTACTACTGGGGACTCGAGACGCTATTTACCTACTGCCTACTGGGACCTAACTACCTTTGCTACCTACTACTACTACTACTACTACTACTAACTACCTACTACTACTACTAAGACTACATACCTACTACCTACTACCTACGACCTACTAACCTTAACTACCTACTACTACGACTACTACTACTACTGACTACTACTACTACTAGTAAAGAAGTACTAACTACTACTACTACTACCTACTACTACTAGTTTGTGTTTCTACCTAACGTACTACTACTACTACTCTACTAAACTACTACTAACTACTACACTACTACCATACTTACTAAAACTACTCTACTACTAACTACTACTACTACTACACTACTACTACTACTAACTACTACTAACTACTACTAACTACTACTATACTACTTGACCTACTACTACCTAAAAAAAAAAAGAAATACTACTACTACTACCTTACACTACTACTACTACTACTACTACTATAGACCTACCACCTACCTACCTACCTAAACCCTACACCTACCTACCTACCTACCTACCTACCTAGCCTACTACCTCCAAGACTGCTACCTACCTACTACCTACTACTACTACTACTACTACTACTACTACTACTACGACGACTACTACTACTATTCTTCTTCTACTACTACTACTACTACCACGACGACTACTACTACTACTACTCTTACTACTACTACTACTACTACTACTACTAAAAACACATCAACAACATCAACAACAACAATAACAGCAACAGCAACGACGACAACCATAACAACAATTGCAACAACACTAACAGCATACATTACGCTACCGAAGCACCCCACATACTTAATTTAAATATTATGTGTTTGATTATGTATAACATATATATGCACAATCCTGCGTTCTGGGCCCTCGTCGCGAATGTTCCCTGCTAGGCTTTGCGCCAGTGTCGTGGATAGCGGCCGAGCTGAGAGACCACCCCCTGCGCACCCCCTGTGGTGTCGAGAAAGTGCCACGCCTGCTAGCCTTTGCGCCAGTGTCGCGGATAGCGGCCGAGCTGAGAGACCACCCCCTGCGCACCCCCTGCGGTGTCGAGAAAGTGCCACGCCTGCTAGCCTTTGCGCCAGTGTCGTGGATAGCGGCCGAGCTGAGAGACCACCCCCTGCGCACCCCCTGTGGTGTCGAGACAGTGCCGCGCCTGCAAAGCTTTGCGCCAGCGTCGTGGATGGCGGCCGGGCTGAGAGACCACCCCCTGCCCACCCCCTTTGGTGTCGAGAAAGTGCCACGCCTGCTTGGCTTTGCGCCAGTGTCGTGGATGGCGGCCGAGCTGAAGGAGAGACACCCCTGCCGCACCCCGGTGTGGTAGTCGAGAGCAGGTGCTACGCATGACTAGGCTTTGCGGCCAGTGTCGTGGAAATAGTCGCCGAAGCTTGAGGAGACCACCCCCCGCGTTACCACCCCCCTGTGGGTGTCTGATAAAGTGCCAGGCGCCTGCTAGCTTTAAGCGCAGTGTCGTGGATAGCGGCCGAGCTGAGACACCACCCCCTGCGCACCTCGTGTGGTGTCGAGACAGTGCCACGCCTGCTAGGCTTTGCGCCAGTGTCGTGGATAGCGGCCGAGCTGAGAGACCACACCCTGCCCACCCCCCGTGGTGTCGAGAAAGTGCCACGGCTGCAAAGCTTTGCGCCAGTGTCGTGGATAGCGACCGAGCTGAGAGACCACCCCCTGCGCACCCCGTGTGGTGTCGAGAAAGTGCCACGCCTGCTATAAGCCCTGCACAGCCAGTGTCGGGGATAGCGACCGAGCTGAAGAGACCACCTGTCGTGGCGCCAACAAGACCCCTGTGGATGTCGCTAAAAGTTGCCGACGCACTTGCTAAGGCTATTGCGCCAGTGTCGTGGTATAAGCGACCGAGCTGAGAGACCACGCCCTGCGCACTCAAAAACCCCTGTGTGTCAAAAGTGCCATACGCTTAGGGGTCTAGTCTTTGCGCCAGTGTTCGTGCGGTACGGCCGAGCTGAGAGACCACCCCCTGCCCACCCCCTGTGGTGTCGAGAAAGTGCCACGCCTGCTAGGCTTTGCGCCAGTGTCGTAGATAGCGACCGAGCTGAGAGACCACCCCCTGCGCACCCCCTGTGGTGTCGAGAAAGTGCCACGCTTGCTAGGTTTGCGCCAGTGTCGTGGATAGCGGCCGAGCTGAAAGACCACCCCCTGCGCACCTCGAGCTGAGAGACCACCCCCTGCGCACCCCGTGTGGTGTCGAGAAAGTGCTACGCCTACTAGGCTTTGCGACAGTGTCGTGGATAGCGGCCGAGCTGAGAGACCACCCCCGGCGCACCCCCTGTGGTGTCGAGAAAGTGCCACGCCTGCTAGGCTTTGCGACAGTGTCGTGGATAGCGACCGAGCTGAGAGACCACCCCCTGCGCACCCCCTGTGGTGTCGAGAAAGTGCCACGCTTGCTGAGCCATTGCGCCAGTGGGTCGTGGAATACGGCCGAGCTGAGAAAAACAACCCATGTGCACCCCCTGGTCCGAAAGTGCCACGCTGCTAGCCTTTGCGCCAGTGTCGTGATAGCGGGCGAGCTCACTGAGAGACCACGCCCTGCGCACCCCCTGTGGTGTCGAGAAAGTGCCACGCTTGCTAGGTTTGCGCCAGTGTCGTGCGTAGCGGCCGAGCTGAGAGACCACCCCCTGCGCACCCCGTGTGGTGTCGAGAAAGTGCAACGCCTGCTAGGTTTTGCGCCAGTGTCGTGGATAGCGGCCGGGTTGAAAGACCACCCCCTGCGCACCCCCTGTGGTGTCGCGAAAGTGCGACGCCTGCTAGCCTTTGCGCCAGTGTCGTGGATAGCGGCCGAGCTGAGAGACCACCCCGTGCGCACCCCCTGTGGTGTCGAGAAAGTGCCACGCCTGCTAGGCTTTGCGCCAGTGTCGTGGATAGCGGCCGAGCTGAGAGACCACCCCCTGCGCACCCCCTGCGGTGTCGAGAAAGTGCCACGCCTGCCAGCCTTTTGCGCCAGTGTCGTGGATAGCGGCCGAGCTGAGAGCCCACTGAGACCACCCCCTGCGCACCCCCTGTGGTGCCGAGAAAGTGCCACGCCTGCTAGGCTTTGCGCCAGTGTCGTGGATAGCGGCCGGGCTGAAAGACCACCCCCTGCCCACCCCCTGTGGTGTCGATGAAGTGCCACGCCTGCTAGGCTTTGCGACAGTGTCGTGGATAACGACCGAGCTGAGAGACCACCCCTTGCGCACCCCCTGTGGTGCCGAGAAAGTGCCACGCTTGCTAAGTTTGCGGTAGTGTCGTGGATAGCGGCCGAGCTGAGAAACCACCCCCTGCGCACCCCCTGCGGTGTCGAGAAAGTGCCACGCCTGCTAGGCTTTGCGCCAGTGTCGTGGGTAGCGGCCGAGCTGAGAGTCCACCCCCTGCGCACCCCCTGTGGTGTCGCGAAAGTGCCACGCCTGCTAGCCTTTGCGCCAGTGTCGTGGATAGCGGCCGAGCTGAGAGACCACCCCCTGCGCACCCCGCGAGAAAGTGCCACGCCTGCTAGGCTTTGCGCCAGTGTCGTGGATAGAGCTGAGAGACCACCCCCTGCGCACCCCCTGTGGTGTCGAGAAAGTGCCACGCCTGCTAGGCTTTGCGCCAGTGTCGTGGATAGCGGCCGAGCTGAGAGACCACCCCCTGCGCACCCCCTGCGGTGTCGAGAAAGTGCCACGCCTGCCAGCCTTTTGCGCCAGTGTCGTGGATAGCGGCCGAGCTGAGAGACCACCCCCTGCGCACCCCCTGTGGTGCCGAGAAAGTGCCACGCCTGCTCGGCTTTGCGCCAGTGTCGTGGATAGCGGCCGAGCTGAGAGACCACCCCCTGCGCACCCCCTGTGGTGTCGAGAGGGTGCCACTCCTGCTAGGTTTTGCGCCAGTGTCGCGGATAGCGACCGAGCTGAGAGACCAACCCCTGCGCACCCCCTGTGGTGTTGAGAAAGTGCCACGAACTGTGCTGTGCTGTGCTGAGCCGTGCTGGGCTGTGCTGTGCTGAGCTCTGCTGTGCTGTGCTGTGCTGTGCTGTGCTGTGCTGAGCTGTGTTGTACGAAGAGTGAGGTGTGTGTCGCGGGTGCGGCGCGGCAGGGAAGAATACCATAACCCCACGAAGCATGTGGGGAACAACGACAACCATAACTACAACTACAACAACAGCAGAGGCCTCCAGATGGCCGCGAGGCGGCGCCCGGGCCCTGCAAGGCACACGCGCGTGAGCTGCTCCCGTCCGTGAAGACGCGTCTCAGACCGTCTGATGGCTGTCTTCCTTCGCGCACTGCCATGAAGTCGGGCCTGTCTGTCCTTCTGCGGGAGGGGATAATCAAAAGTTGTCCAAACATAGTTTGGGGAGGATTTCGTTGACTATGTTTGCTCTTTTGGGATATGTCAGGGGTACTTTTCTATTTGTCGTCCAAAATGCACCTGTAGGGTTGAGTCGGGTGTGTCCCTCAACAGGAGGAATCTGTTTTTAAACAGTCAAATAACGTCAGTGGACGATGTGCTTGTTGCTGTTGTTGTTTAGTTGCGTATGTGTTGATATGTTAGGGTTTTTTTGTTCGTCCAGACTCCGCCTGTAGGGGGACATGCCCGACCTCACACTGCCAGCCTCCGAGGGCCCCCCGACGCCCCGAGGTGCCCCCCCAAGATGGCCCAGAAGGGTCCCAGAAGGGCCCCCCTACGCTTACGTCGGGCGTGTCCCTCTACAGGGGAATTTTCAAACATACTCAAACAATAGACTGGGGACGATGTGTTCATCATTTTTGGGGTATTTGGGATTATTGTTTCGGTATTTTCATGTTCCGTCCAAAATCCGCCTGTAGGAGGACATGCCCGACCTAAAGGTAGCCCCAAGAAGGCACAGGGGGGACCCAGGGGGGCCCCCATACGCCCTCGGAGCATTCCAGCATAGGCACGACTTCTCAAATCCGAGGCGTGGTCCAACGAGGCAGTCCCTGCGCGTCCAAAGATTACCAGAGAAAGCCCAGCAGGTTCCGAGAGGCCGTACGAGTACGTACACGAAGAAGGCTCCAAGAGCACACCAAGCGAGTTTGGAATGTGTCCCAGCAGGCCCCCCCCACCAGACTCTCAGATCCGATGTTCCCCCCGTGACTTCGCCCTTCATTCCGCGGGTGACCAGTGGGGGCGGTCACCACGCCAGACTGCCAGCCACCTACATACAGTCTTCTGGGGAGGGAGGGAGTGTTGCGGTGGAAGGGCCGGGGAGGGGTAGTCCTTCCCCGTGAACAAGGGAGGTCCCCTTTGGAGGAGCAAGCGCCCCAAAACACCTGCGCCTAAAGGGCTGGTGGGATACAGTCGGATGCATTTGATGCTCTTGACCTCAATGTCTTCAGACGGGGGCGTTCAGCACGCTCTCGCGATGGGGTTGGGCTTCGACATGGTTTCGCCGAGTCGATTGGGTTTCTGGTAGGGGCCTGGCAACGGCATGACCACTCCAGGCGTAAGCAGCGCAAGTTCTTGTCATCGATAGTCTTCACGCGCACACGCAGACAAGCGTATACCTTGATACACTTGATGTGTTGTTGGCTTCAGCGTGTGCCCGAGTGTGCAGTCGGGGCGCTGAAGAAGAAACCCTTTCCGTTGGGGAGGGGCTCGGTGTTCCTTGATTTTGCCTTGGGTTTCCCTTTCGTCTTCCATGGGAAATCAAAACTTGGCTTAAGGGAACAGGGGGCCTCGTTCCTTATTTAGGGTTCCTTAGGTCAGCTGCCCGACTGTATGGCGCAACTGTTCCGCTCCTCGTCCAATCTGCCACCGGCGCGCGGCGGGCAGGCCGCGTGGGGCGTATTGTCGTGAACTCGCCGGCCAGGTAGACGTGAGCAGGCCACGCGTTGTTCCGCCTGCGTGCTTCCTCCTGCCAATTTGGTTGCGTCCTCTCTCACTTGGCATCGCTCGGACGTGTGCATTCTTTCCTCGGTGAGGACCATCGAGGAGCATCCTTGATCATTTGGCGAAAAAGCCACGCGCGAAACCAGAAAAAAACAGGGAAATGGACGTCCGAGCGATGGCGAGCTCACGGTCCCAGCTCATGGGACTTGGCCGGTGGAGGTTGTTTCCCGTGGCCACTCGCCGAGTTACCGAGCGTTGGTGGCGCACCGATCATGTCTCCGGGTCTGGCAAAGGACGAGTATGGTGAGCTCACTTTGTTTCTCGATACTCCGCGACGCCACCACACAAATCTTACGTCACGGACGCCGGCGTTGTAATCTCTCTCGAGGGCCTGTCATTTCTTCAGTTGTGTCTTCGGTCAGATGCTGCAGCTGGGTCGCAAGTTTTTTATGTCGTGTCAGCTAACCGAAACCCGCGGATAGTCAAGCATCGCCGCCCCCTTAACCCATGTATCTTTTTATTCACGGGATTGAATGTGGTTCAGTTGCCGGAAGAGGCTGGGAGGCCGAACTTGGTCATCCCCTCCAAAGTTCCTATCGTAGCTCTGATCTTCGGGAAGGCCGACCCAGACATCCTAACATCGACATCTCCAGGAAACAACTATTGTCCTCTTTGGGCACCGACTTTATTGCCCCCAGGTGATACTTCTCACTGGCGAAAGGTTAGCCTCTGGGGAGCTCCCGTCATTTCTAGAGGGCCTTGGGCCTTCCTCTGGGAGGTCATTTCTCGGGTTTTGCACGTGCAAGGGTGGGGGGCGAGATATGCGTGGGTTTACAGGAAAGATGGAAGGCGTGTGCTTCTTTAAGTTCGTATTGCCAGCTCGCGACCAGGACAGAGCGTGGTTGGATATTGTGAGCGTCGGTGTTCTCTGTCGATTGGCCTTGATATAGCTGTGGTCGCCTGCGCCAGCCTGAACTATTATTGACTCCGTGTTGGTGCAGCGACAGTGATTTTGTGTGTGTGCGTGTGTGACTGCGTGTGTGTGTGTACGTCTGTGAGAGAGTGTGTGTGTGTGTGTGTGTGTGTCCGCGAGTGTTGGTGTGTGTGTGTGTGTGTGTTTGCGTGTGCGTGTGTGCGTGCGTGCGTGTGTCTGTGCGCGTGTGTTTCTGTGTGAGGGGGAGAGAGTGTGTGAGTGGGGGGAAGAACGATGATCTTGATGATGATGCTGATGATGATGAGGAGGAGGAGGAGAAGGAGGAAGAGAACTCGGAACTCGGATGTCCTCGGAAGTCCGCCAGGGGTGGCTCTGCCGGAGTGGTGCAGGTAAATTCTCAACCTGCAGACCAGGAGGAAGATAAGGAGTAGGAGGAAGGGGGAGCAGAAGGAGGAGGGCGAGCAAAAGGGTCAGAAGTCTCTTGGATGCCTCGGAGCCTCTTGGGGTATCGCTTCGGCGCTTCTTGATGGCCTATTGGGCGTCTTGGGTGCCTTGGGCGTCTTGGGTGCCTCGGGGGGGGCCTCTGGGAGCGTTTGAGGGGCATCTTGGGTGCCTCGGGGACCCTCTTGAAGCCTTTTGGGGGTCTCTTGGGTGTGTCTTGGGAGCCTCTTGGAGGCCTCCTCGGGCCGTCTGGGCGCCTCTTGGGCCCCTCTTGGGGCGCCCTTGGGAGCTTTGGGGGCGCTCTTCGGGCCATCTTGGAGGCCATCGATCAAACAAGAGGGGAGCTTCAATTAGCCTCCCCCCCCAAGAGGCATGGGGGCAAACCGTAGTAAAACCAATGATTTTGGCTTCCTCGCCGAGGCCGTTTTGGACGCTCCAACGCGTCGCGGCCCGGGTAAACCCCTCCCCGAAGGGGGAGAAAGGGGGTTGGAAGAGGAACTTCCTTAGACCACCTACGCCCAGAGGGCTGGTGGGACTCTACCCTCCTCGTCCTTGCCTTCGTTTCTCTCTCCACTCCCCCGCCTCTCCCCCCCTTTCATGTCGCAGCCACCTTCCAAGTGAATGACCTCAGTCTGCGAGTGGTACCTCAACATGGCGCCGCAATCCAGGCTGAGTTCGGTCTCAGCGTTTAGGATGTCATCTCGACTCTTGCCATTATTCCGAAGGTATTCCATATTACAACCTGGGCTGGCAGAGGCCTCACAGGCGCAGTGGACACAGAGGAAGTGATCAAATTATCGAACCAGATTCACAGTACTGTGAGGTTTCTGGGAAAGCGATCACGCGTGCAGACTCCTTGCATGTAATCCAGGATGGTCGCTGCGCGTCCCACAACACTGCTCATTCGACCTGATTCGCGCGCAGTCGAATCCCATCTCATCTAGAGCGGCGCGTGCGCGTCCTTAAGATGCAGTGCGCCTCGGGGGAAGCCCACTCCGAATGCGTCCATGGCCGCCTCCCCCGAGCACCCTTCAGGCGATCGCAAACAAGGATCAAGGGGCTGTGGATTAGCGGCGGGCCCCGTTTCCATGGGAAATCGCGGGCTTTCGCCGCCGAACGAGGCGGCACCGGCCGCATTTTCGGGAGGGCACCTTCCTCACCCATGGAATTGGCGACCGCGCGCCATATCCATGGATCGCTAGCCCATGCTTGCGCGCCCCTGGCTTCGGCAGCAAATCATGGGAGCCCGGTGTACCGTCGATTAGCGTCCGGGAGTCGATGAGAGAGCGCCGATTTCGCGTCCGCTAGCGTCGATTGAGGGTCGATTCAGCGTCGACCAGCGATTCGCGAGAGCGGGCAAGATGGTGTGGTAGGGTCCCATGAGTTGCCACCGAATCCCCCCGCCCTGAACACCACCACCCGCCTCCGCTAGCGTTCGACAATCAATGAGAAACAGACCCGATTTAGCGTCGATCAGCGTCGATTCAGCTTTGAGTAGCGTCGGCTAGGGTCGACTCGCAAGAGCTGGCAAGCTGATCTGGGAGGAGGACCAGTGTAAACCTAAGAGTCATCAACGATATTGGAGTAAACCCTCCCTTCAAGCTCCCTCTTCATAGGCCACTACAACGGTTCATTTCCATTGATGGATTTGTTTCGTTGGAAAGCACCCGTTTGAAGACCCTGAAGCATGCCAAAACATTGTTCTCGGGATTCCAACGCCACGGATCAACCTGATTGTTGCGTCTTGACGGTCCTGAATCGTCCCAGAACGCCATTTTCAGGATTTCGACACAGATACTCAACGTAGCTGCTGCACCCGCATAAGATTGAACCCTTCCAAAACGCCGCTTCCGGTCCGTTGATGATGGGAGTCCGTGAAACATCTGAACACGTTGTAAACGAATGTGCGCGGCGCTACGGCGAGAGCCACATTTTGAAAAGGATCCGCCCTCGACCCGTGAAAATCTTGCAATTGTTTACAAAGAGTGTGCGCCGCGCTAAGGCGAGAGCCACATTTTGAAAACTATTCGCCCTCAACCCGTGAACCTCTTGTAATTGTTTACAAAGAATGCGCGCCGCGCAAAGGCGCGAGCCACATTTTGAAAACCACCCGTCCTCTATCTGTGAAGATACTAAGCTTCTGACTCGTACATGATGAGGAAGTCTCAGGCGAAACGCCCGACCCGCCCTAAAAATTGGCCTCGGGGTGCAACAGGGAGAAGTTATTTAGAAGGAAAGGAAATGGAGGAGGAGGAGGAGGAGGAGGAGGAGGAGGAGGAGGGAGGAGGGAGGACAGGAGGGAGGAGGGAGGAGGAGGAGGGAGGAGGGAGGAGGGAAGAGGAGGAGGAGGAGGAGGAGGAGTGAGGAGGGAGGAGGGAGGAGGGAGGAGGGAGGAGGGAGGAGGAGGATGTGGTGCTGCCGCGAGAGAAGCGGCCTCGCGCCCCTGTGGGCGAGGCGCGCGCTCGCCGCCCCTGCCGGGCCTGCCCCGCGGCCTCGCAGGCGGGCCGCGCCGCCGCCACCGGCCCGGGGGGAACGCGAGCACGCCCAGTTCTCAGGCAGCGGCGAAGCGTCCTGGCGTGCCTATACCCTTGGACCCTTGGCATCGCTCGGACGTGTGCATTTTTCCTTCGGCGAAGACCATCGAGGAGCGTCCTTGATCATTTAGGGAATAACCACGCGCGAAACCGAAAAAACATAGGGAATGGACGTCCGAGCGATGGCCAGTACTCGGGGGTGGACGGACCTCCTACCCTGACACGTCGATGAGCGAATCGGCCGTTTCCGATCCGACTCGAGTCCGAGGCGCGGCTGCAGTCATCGAAGAAGAAGCAATCACATGAACAGAAATTTGTGGCGCTCCGCGCGGATATCTTGCATCCGCGCTGAGAGCCCCCTGGCGCGCTCCGCGCGCCAGGGAGGGGGGCACAGCGCGGATCCAAGAAACATCCGCGCGGAGCGCCACAAGTTTATGCTTATGTGGTTGCTTTTTCTTCTTCTAAGTCAGCCCGCACAGTAGGGATGGTCAACCTTCCCAAGCGTACCGTTGCATTCTTGCCTCCTCGGCCCATCCTTGGCCACTTTCGTTGGCCGCGCCCCGCTCGAAAAGCCTCGAGACGGCCTTCCGAGGCCCCTGGCATCTGTATCGCGCATCTTTATGATACGGGTTGGCAGTTGTACCCATCCCAGTCTGGCCCGATTTCGTGTATCTAGGCCTTCTAGATCAGGTCGGAGAAGATGTGGTCGGAGGATGGCGCCGTATCGCCGATGCGGTTCGATGTGGCGTCCGTTTTCTCCACGCCGACGTCGCCGATTCATCGCCGACATCGCCGATGCATCACCGATGCATCACCGATGCATTGGCGATGCATTGGTGATGCGGCGTGATCCTCCGACCCCATCTACTCCGACTCCATCTAGGAGGCCTCTAATGCAGGTGTTCCAGTCTTCATCCGGGTCCGATGCGCCGAAGCCGATGCCAGTTCCGATTCGGCGTTCCCGACTCTTATCGATTTCGGATCTGACTCCGATGTTCCCTGCGAAGTTTAAAGGAGGTAGGAGGGAGGAGAGGCTGGGTGAGGTAGGGTTCATTTGGGACTCTTGTTCAGATTTATGCCTGCCCAGAAGTTTATCTTCATTTTGTTGTGTTGCCTTTTGTTTTCATGTACGGATGCCGGCTTGTGCGCTCTCTTGTTTCGCGGCAGTGGTTGTTGCCGTTAGCTCCGCCCTGCCGCGTCGTGCCTTGCTGTGCGGTACTAGGTTTCCAGAATGCCTTGCCGTGCCGTGCCGCGCTTGTTCTTCATAGTGAAGTGTATGTGCCTTGCCGTGCCGTGCCCTTCTTGGTTTGCAAGCGCACCTTGGTCTCCCGACGCAGAGGTGTGCTTTGCCAGGTCGTGCCCAGTCTGCAGACCGCGACAAATCCGCCGTGCCATGCCGTGCCATGACTGGTCTGGCTTCCGGCGCGACCTCCGCACACGTAAGTAGGACTTGCAGTGCACGGGACGGTCCTAGAGCTGCAATGCTTCCCGATGTCCCTCGTCCTTTCCTGCCGTTGTTCGGCTGGGAGCGTGGGCCAGTCCTGCTTGGCTTGGCGCCCGGGGGCCGAGACCTCCTCTCTCACCTCCCTTCCCCTTCGCCCCCCCCCAGTTCCCCCCCCCTTCCCTCTCCCCCCCCCTGCCCCTCGTCGTGCCCGTTCCTTCCCTTCCCGTCCCATTCGCTCCCCTCTCCTCCCCCCCCTTCCCTTCCCTCCCCCGCCTCTCCCTCGCCCCCTCTCGCCTCCGCGTTCTGCCCCTGCCCTCCCCTCCCTCCCCTCTCGGTCCTCTCTCCCTTCCTGTGCACCCCACAGAGAGGCGCGCGCCCGCACCGGTCTCCCCTCGGCGCCCTCGCCGCTCCTCGGGCCTCTCTCCTTCCTCCTCCTCCTCCTCCTCCTCCTCCTCCTCCTCCTCCTCCTCCTCCTCCCCTCCTCCTCCTCCTCCTCCTCCTCCTCCTCCTCCTCCTCCTCCTCCTCCCTCCTCCTCCTCTCCTCCTCCTCCTCCTCCTCCCCTCCTCCTCCTCCTCCTCATATCCTCCTCCGCCTCCCCTGTGGCCCAGCCGTGCCCCTCCCCGCGCCGGCCTTACGGCCCTCTCCGTGGCCCAGCCCGCCCAGCTCCGTTCCTCGCCTCTCCTCCCATATCCTGCCCTCCCTCCCTCCCCCCGCCTCCCTCCCCCCCCCCTCGTTTCCCCCCATGTCCTCTCTCCTCCTGCCAACCCCCACCCCAGCGCCAGCTCACAACCAACTATTGCAATCCAGGCGGCCGCGGGGCGCCCATTACCAATGGTGGCGTTTCTCTTGGTGACGCCGGCAACAGCCCGTCGTTCGGGCGGCAGCGCCGCGCGCCGCGCCGGGAGGACAACCGCGCCCGCGTTGAGCACCCCGCGGCGCGCTCAGCAACAGCCCGCCTTCATTACGGCACCCGCGCTGTGGCTCTCGTTTTTCACGAGCTTCCACGACGCGTCGTCTCTCAGTCTCGGCGAGTGGATACTTTTCGCCCTTCGCGTGAGAGCGTTCTATGTATGCTCCTTTTACTGGCGGCACGTCGCGCCGTGCCATCAAGCGTCGCGAAACTGCCATTCCCGCTGCTTCATGCGGGAAGCGCTCGCGCGCCGCCCTGCAAGCGAGGAGCGAGGTGAAGGAACGTCCTGCTCGCGCCTGCGCCGGCAGTTGTTCGCGAAACGTGCCGGAGAATCTCAAGGCGCGCCGTGCGGTGACACATGGGTCACGCACGTAAGCCACGCTCGGACACTGTCCGGAGTGTTTTGCTCAACATCAAGGCAACCAGCCGACTTAGCGGTGAGGAGGAGGAGGAGGTGGAGGTGGAGGAGGAGGAGGAGGAGGAGAAGGAGGAGGAGGAGAAGGAGGAGGAGGAAGAGGAGGATAACGAGGATAAGGAGGAGGAGGAGGAGGAGGATGTAGAAGGGCGGGGAAGCTAAAGAAGGTAGAAAGATGCAGAGGCGGAGCGAGGAGAGGCCAAGGAAGACCGCCCTGCGCCGTTGCGCGCCCCTTCACGCGAGGGGGGGCCAGCTCATGGACGGGGGCGTCTCCAGCAGGGGGGTGGGCTGAGGGGGCCTTCCGAGCGGGGGGGCCCGTTTGGGAGGGCTGTTCCATCCGCGCGGGGCCAATCCAGGACGGAGGGTTTCGGACGGGGCGGGGCGCCTGGGAGGGGGGGCCCTCCGGGAAGGGTGGGCCCTCTCTGAGGGCGGGGGGGGGCCTCCAGGAGGGGGGGCCCTTTTTGGAGGGATGGCCCCCCAAGGGGGGCACAACGACGACGCCGAGAGTGAGACCGCGGGTGGTCCTGAGGCGTCCTGGCGGTCCTGCCGGGTCCTGTGTGGTGGGTCAAGGCCGCGTTCGATATCGATTTCGATGTCGGTTCCAGTGTGGCGGGTTCGATTTCCGTTTTGGTCCGAAGCATCTTTGGGCTTTTCGACTCCGATCCGAACCGCTCCGCATGTGTTTGTGTCATTTCCGCTCCAGCTTTTCCCCAATTCGGTTGCGAGTTCTCGCTCCGATGCAGGGTGGGCTCCGTAAAAGACTCGAGTCCGCCGAGCCTTTCGCGCGCCGCGCGTCCGGCCCCGTCCTCTCCGTCGTGGGACGTTTCCGCGGTCTGCTCCGCTTTCTGGGAGCAGCAGCACCGCCACCGCTTTAGGTTATGATGTTCCAACCTACTGTAGCCTTGACCCCCAGAAACAATTCCGAGCACCAAGAACGTACCGAAGCCTGAGGGTGTTCACGCGTCGGGCCCTGGGAGGCGACGCTCGCTCGAGACACCGTCTCGACGCTGCTCTGGGTGCTCGAAGTTCCTCCCTGGGACGTGGTCCTCGAGTACAGTCAACGCGCATAGTAAGGACGCGCGCCTTTTCTAGGGTACCCCTGTGCCCTTGCTTCTGCGGCCCGTCCTTTGCCGTTTCCGTTGAGGTTTTGGCCGCCCGCCGCCCAGCAAATCCCGATTTCGGCCTCCAATCGGGGGAGCGTAAGACTCGGGTAAGCCGGAACTCGGGTGTGCCGGCGTTTTTTGACGAGCGCGTCCTGGATTTTGACGGTCCAGTTTTCGTTGGATGTTTGCAGTGGGAGCTCGCGTCAAATTTCAGATTGCGTCTCGTCATTTGTATGATGGACCCCGTCAGGCCAACCCGCGTCCCCCGTACCCGAGTCTTACGTCTCCCCGATCCAAGGGTCTTGCGTCCTTACCGCCCGTCTTTCATATACGTTTTCACTGTACAAGGGGAGCAGCGTGAGCTCGGGGGCGACCGGCAAGGCAGCGCCGGGGCCCGCGGCCGGCGAGGGCGGGGGCCCAGGAGGAGGAGGAGGAGGAGGAGGAGAGGGGAGGAGGGGGAGGAGGAGGAGGAGGAGGAGGAGGAGGAGAGGGGAGGAGGAGGAGGAGAGGAGGAGGGGGAGGAGAGGGGAGGAGGAGAGGAGGAGGAGGAGGAGGAGGAGGAGGAGGAGGAGGAGGAGGAGGAAAGGGGAGGAGGAGGAGGCCCCGCGCGAGCCCCCGATCCAGGCGCTCCCCGCGCGGCGGCGCCCGGCGGCGAGGCCCTCGGGGGCCGCCCGCCGCGGGGGCGGCCGGGCGGGGGCCGCAGCTGGCGGTGGAGAAAGCGACCGCAGGCCGGCAGGAAAAGACGCCGCGCGCGCGGGGGGGGGGGGGGGGGGCGCCCCCCCGGGCCAGACGAAAGGGGGGGGGAGGGACAGGGAAAGGGGTGGTACGAAATCTGCTGCAGGCAGCTGGTTTCGGCCTCGCCGCCGGGCCCAGTCCTCGATACGTGGGCGCCTCCCGTCGCCGGGGTGCGCCGGGAAAATCAGCTACGTGAGCTGATTCTCAACCCCCCCCCTTTGCTATCCCCTCCTTTCGCCCGACACGAGCCGCCGCGCTGCTCTCAAGCAGTGGCGAAGCGTCCCGGCTCGCCTATAGCCCTACCAAACAATGTTCTAAGGACCGTTTGTGGTTCCCATGAAATGTTCTTAGAGCATTTCAGGCTGGGACTGGCTGGGGGGGGCGCCCCCGCGCGGCTCGTAGGGGAACAACAAGTGGCACAAACATACAAATTCGGAGGTCCGCGCGGATTTCTCGGATCGGCGCCGGGGCCCCCCGGCGGCGCTTCCGGCGCCGCCCCTGGCGCGTTCCGCGCGCCAGGGAGGGGGGTGCAGCTCCGATCCGAGAAAACCGCGCGGGCCTCCGAGTTTTTATGTGTATGTCACTTGTTGTTCCCCTAGCTCGGCTCCCCGTTTGCAGGTATAGCCAGGACCCCAGGCAAGGGGGCCCGGTCAGCAGCAGGGCCCGGGAGCCCCCCGAAGTGGGCCAGGATCACCGAGCCAGGTCTGCCGTAGCCGGTGTTCTTCGGGTGGCGGCAGTTCCAGTCGGTGGAACGGGGCGGGGGGGCGTCCCCCGGTACACATCACTGAACCCAGTTCAGTGATGGAACTCGGTGGAACGGGGCGGGGGGGCGTCCCCGTACACATCCCCCGGTACACATCCCCCGGTACACATCCCCCGGTACACATCAGTGATGGAACTCGGTGGAACGGGGCGGGGGGGCGGTACACATCCCCCGGTACACTCGGTGGAACGGGGCGGGGGGGCGTCCCCCGGGGCGGGGGGGCGTCCCCCGGTGCACATCACTGGACCAGGTCCCACTGAACCCAGTTCTGCCAAGGCCCGATCCCCGTTCGCGCGTGTGCCTCTGTGCAGCTCGGCTCACACCGCAAAGGGGGGGGGGGAAGGTTCCAGTGTATGCCTGTCGGTTGTCGTGTGGTTTTTTTCTCCAACCAGGCTTGCCCTAGAGGAGTCCTAGCTCATCATAAGTAGTTAATTGGTCTTTAGGCCCCCCCCCCTTTTCCAATGGCACACCCCCTTATTTCCAACGGCACCCCCCTCCCTTCCCCTTTTGCCAATGGCACCCCCCCTATTTCCAATGGCACCCCCCCCGCCTATTTTCCATGGCGAGTCCTATGGATTCCTATGGATTCCTATGAGTCATATGGATTCCTATGCCTACGCCAATGCCGATATGCCTATGTCAATGCCTATGCGTATGGAGTCTTTTGGATCCTGAGCTAGGATTCCCATGGCTGCTCTCTTCTCTTTGCTTGCCATTTCATGCTTGGCTTCCTCTCCTCCTCGTATTCTCCTTCTCTCGCTCTTCTCTTGTCCATCTATTTGTTTGGAGCCAACGCTGGCTGATATTTTCATCAAGAGAGGTCGAGTTGAGAGAGCGGTGTGGGTAGCCGTTTGGGGGGCCTCGTCGCCACAATTGCATGCAGCTCGGAAAACTGTTGCGTTTGGACCCCGGGTGTTCTTGTCCTGCTTTGTGTGCCAATCCGGCGGCCGCCGACTAGGGTGATCCTGCCCCAGTCCCTTGGCCCTTGCGCCCTGTGCTTCCGACATCCACCTCAGCAGGCAGGTGTTCGGCGCTCGAGATACGCTGCAAGAGGACCAAGTTGCTGGACGGGGCGTCTCGGTCGATCCGCATGGTAAGGATGGGCAACCTCCCCAAGGGTACCCTTTGCATCCTCACCTTCTCGGCTCATCCTTGGCCACTTTCGCTGGCCGCTCTCCGCTCGGCTTCGAAATGGCATTCCAAGGGCCTTGCATCCTTATCGCGCATTCTTACTATACTTCAGTCGGGCACGTCCCTCCACAGGAGGAACATTCGAAAATTAACAAAACATAGTCTGGGGCCGATTTCCCTATCATTCTCTGAACACGTTCGAGCACTTGTCTGCCATCTTTCATTTGTCCTTCAAAATCAGCCTGTAGGGGGACATGCCCGACCTAATAATATACGGGTTGCTTGGCATTGCACGGACGTGTGCATGCTTTCTCGGCGAGAACCATCGAGGACCATCCTGGACCATCGAGCAACAAAAAACACGCACGGAACCGAAAACTGCACGTGAAATGGACGTCCGAGCGACGGCAAGGTTGAGCGTACACAGGACCACTTCGGGGAGAAAGGCCCGCAGGCAGCCAGCCGGGGCGTCGGCCCAGCAAGATTGCTGCTCTCGGCGAGCCTCGCGGCGAGCCGCGGGCGCCGGACGGCCGCCACGAGGCACCCTTTGAAAGCAACAGCAGCTGCAACAGGCCCGCTGCCCTTCCCGGGGGTGGTGGAGGGCTTCTCCGAAAGGCTTAGGCGAACCCTCCTCCTCATCCTCATCCTCCTCCTACTCCTCCGCCTCCCTCCTCCTCCTCCGTCCTCCTCCTCCTCCTTCCTTCCTCCTCCTCCTCCTCCTCCTCCTCCTCCTCCATCCTCCGCCTCCTCCTCCTCCTCCTCCTCCTTTTCTCCTCCTCCTCCTCCTCCTCCTCGCCCTCCTCCTCCTCCTCTTCCTCCTCCTCCTCCTCCGCCTCGGGTCGCCTACGGCCCCCGTGGGAAGCCGTGCACCCGGGGGAACCGTCGTCGGGGCTCAAGAGCCGGGGGGGCAATGCAGACGCGGGTCAGTCAGAGCGCCGAGTCTTCTCCTCCCCCTCCTTCTCCTCCTCCCCCTCCTCCTTCTCCTCCTCCCCCTCCTCCTCCTCCTCCTCCTTCTCCTCCTCCTCCTCCTCGCCCTCCCTGCCTCGGGTCGCCCACGGCCCCGGGGGAAACCGTCCAGGCACGGGGTCCTTGCCCGGCGAGGGAAAGCGATCGATGCGGTCGGGACTCAAGCGACGGGGGGCAGTGCAAGCAGGGGTCAGTCAGAGCGCTGGGTCTTGCAGGAGCCTGCCGAGCCAGGGGTGCATCGACCCGGGCTTGGGCGCAGGATCCTGCAGGGTCTTTCGGGGGCGGAAAAGAGGGGGGTAATGACTAGGGGGGGTGGATATCATGGCGTGGGCCATGATATTTCCCCAGATCTCATGGCGCCTCCTCTTGTTTCATTACGTCCCTGGCCCCCCCCGCTGGGCCGCGCACATGCCGCCGGTCATGATTTGCACCCCCCGCTCTTGGACACCCCCCTCTTGGCCGCTCCCGAGTCTTGCAGGATCCTGCAGAGCCTGATTGACCCTGGTCTGGACTGGGCCGGGTCAGTAGATCCCCGAGTTTTACAGAATGGGGCCCTGAGGGATAGGGCCCGAAGGATAGGAAGTTTCCGCCCGTCTTGCATCGCATGCACATCGGTGGATAATTTCCAATGGTGCGCGCACCGCGCACGATAGCGCACAAGAGCGCCCAAGGGTGCCAAAATAGGTCCCAGCAGTGCCCCCTGTGCGCCATGTGAGGGAGATGCACTAAGCCCGCTGTGCGCACTCTTGGGCGTTACTGGTCGCGCCAGCGCCATGGGGACGACCAAGCGTTTCCGTGAGCTGCCTTCTGAGGAAGGGATCACAGGTTGGATCTACATTGTGTGAGACCCCTCGTTCTTATGGACCCATCCTTCGGGGCCCCACCCAGCTTTGAACCACCGACTGTCGTGGCCGACTCTGGTGCGCCTGGGACCCTGCGAATATGCTGCCGGGGGCTTTTCGCCGATCCATTCGCGAGGCGTCATCCTCCTCCTCCTCCTCCTTCTCCACCTCCGCCTCGTCCTCCTCCTCCGTCTCCTCCTCCTCCTCCTCCTCCTCCTCCTCCTCCTCCTCCTCCTGCTCCTCCTGCTCCGCCTCCTCCTCCTCCTCCTCCTCCTCCTCCTCCTCCTCCTCCTCCCCCACCTTATCTCCCTCCTCCTGCTCCTCCTGCTCCGCCTCCTCTAGCCGGAGGCCCCCTGAAGTTGCCCCAGGCTGGCAGACTCTGGCGCGCCGCCTGCGATCCCCGGCGCAGGCGCTGGCGCGCCTGGCGCGCATCGGCGAGGACCGGCCCGGGCTCGCGACGTGCCCCCCCGCGCTGCGCCGCCCGCCGCCAGGGCGCCCCGAGGCCAGGGCGCCCCGAGCCTGCGACCGACGTCGAGCACTGCAACCCCCCCTCGACGTCAAACGCAAGTTTTGACACTGCCCCCCCCCCCCCTCCTCCTCCTCCTCCTCCCTCCTCCTCCTCCTCCTCCTCCTCCTCCTCCTCCTCCTCCTCCTCCTCCCCCTCCTCCTCTTCCTCCTCCTCCTCTTCCTCTTCCTCCTCCTCCCCTCCTCCTCCTCTTCCTCCTCCTCCTCCTCCTCCTCTATCTCCTCCTCCCCCTCCTTCTCCTCCTCCTCCCCCTCCACCTCCTTCTCCTCCTCCTCCTACTCCTCCTCCTCCTCCTCCTTCTCCTCCTCCTCCTTCTCCTCGCCCTCCCTGCCTCGGGTCGCCCACGGCCCCGGGGGAAACCGTCCAGGCACGGGGTCCTTGCCCGGCGAGGGAAAGCGATCGATGCGGTCGGGGCTCAATCGACGGGGGGCAGTGCAAGCAGGGGTCAGGCAGAGCGCTGGGTCTTGCAGGAGCCTGCTGAGCCAGGGTTGCACTGACGCAGGCCAGCGCGCAGGATCCTGCAGGAGCTTGCGGGATCCGGCAAGGCCTCGACTGACCCGTCTGCGTTGACCCAGTCAGTAGTTCCCCACTAAGGCTTCGGCCTCCTCCAGAGAGAGACAGAGAGAGAGAGAGATCCTGCCTCTCGATCTCGACACGTCTTCGCCCGCGCCCCGCGCCACGGTGCCCCGAGGCCAGGCCTCCCGGGTGGGGTCGACGCGGACGGGGTATTGGAGGATCGCCCCGCGTGGCTGGTGCATCTCAGGAGGGCAAAAATCACAGACGCAATTATTCGTCGATCCCCCGGAAAATACAGGAAAATGGGGGAAGTGGAGGGGGGAAGACGAGAACCCAGGAAAGATTGGCACACACTGATGGGGAATCCTGTTGTGTGTGTTCCATTGGTTTGTGTGTCCCGGGGCTCAGATCGTGAATTACCTACCCCGCTTTCGCTTCCAGGCAAAACCAAGTCATACCACGCGCCTCCTCGTCAAGCGGCCTGACCAGTACAGGCCGTAGTTTGGCATCGCTTGGTATCTTTTGGAAGCGAGGGTGGTCAAAAGCGAGGTAGGTTTGTTTGCCCCCTAAGGGCCCCTTCCGCATCGGCGGCACTGCTCGACGTGGAGCCCCAGCCTCTCCACGCGGACGTCGCCGATGCATCGCCCGCAGAAATCGGGGGCGCCCCGGGCCGCCTGCAGTGGCACTCCCCGGGCATGCACTGGGCCGCCGTGCACGGGCGGCAGGGGCGCAGTCGGCAGGAATGGAACGGTTTTCGGTCGGGCACGTCCCTCCACAGGAGGGATATCCAAAAATAGTCCAAATATACTCCAGATTTCGTAATAAAAAGGGAGGGGGTCTGGACCCTCCAAGACAAGCCATTTCAGACCCCCCCCCCGTGGGAGAACCCGCCAAAACATCGTCCCCAGACACCCCCAGGCCCTCCAAGATAGCCTGGAAGAGACCCCCCCCGAAATGAGACCCCCCTCCCTTTATTACAAAATCTGGAGTAGTCAGGGGGCGATCGTTTGACTACTTTTGACAAGTTGGGGGCATTCCTTGGCCATTCTTCTTTGTGCGTCCGAAATCCGCCAGCGGGGGGCATGCCCGACCTAAGAACCGTTCGCACGTGCGGTCGGCACGAGACGCAGTGCGTCTGGGAGTCGGCTGGTGTATCAGATGGCCCAACCTGGTTCCGGCCAGCAGATGCAGGCGATTTACATTCGGGATGATATTGTCAGCGATTGAAATGCCAGTCCAGGCCTGCCGCCAGATCTCAGGTTGTCCGTTTGATGGTCGATTCTTTCTAGCCGCGGAAGGCTTCGCCGTCAGTTTCTGGCAGTGCCTGCTGTTGGATGTCATCCCCGTTGGCGTCCCATTAATATCCGGAGTAAGGACGCAGGTGGGGGGCACTGTTCATTCTTGTGGGCCGCCACGAGGTGTTGTCGCCGTCGGTTGCAAGCCAGGTCGTCGCTTCGCCCTCCGCTGTACCGCGGCTCTCCTGCCTCCTCTTACGCTTGGAGGGTTTCTCCGAAGGGCTTAGGCGACCCGTCCTCCCCCTCCTCCTCCTCCTCCTCCTCCTTCTCCTCCTCCTCCTCCTCCTCCTCCTCCTCCTCCTCCCCCTCCTCCTCTTCATTCTCCTCCTCATCCTCCTCTTTCCTCCTCCTCCTCGTCCTCCTCCTCCCCCTCCTTCTCCTCTTCCTCCTCCTCCTCCTCCTCCTCCTCCTCCTCCTCCTCCTCCTCCTCCTCCTCCTCGGGTCGCCTACGACCCCGGGGGAAACCCGTGAACTCACGCTTTCCTGCTGCATCTGATTTTTGATGCTGCGGATGCTGCGTTGCCTGCCGCCGCCGCCGCTGCTGCTGTTGCTGTTGCTGCTGCCGCCGCTGCTGGCAGTGCCCGTGCTGCTCACCCCCCCCGCGTGCCGCCGCTGTTGCGGCTGCCGCTGCCGCCAGGCTGGGTGGTTCTTCCTGGCCGAGCACGCTGACTGCGCCGTCCAGAAGTACCTCGACGAGGTTGGGAATGCCGCCTACAAGACATTTGTCGCGCCCCCGTGCGCGAGGAGTTCGTCAAGCGGCACAGGGGCCCCGCCAAGGAGCGATCCTACTGGGCAGCATTGGAGACTCCGCGGCGCCTTACGGCGGCGCAGTACGCATTTTCCCCTGCCGGCGTTGCGGCAGCCGGCTCCGCCGCCTCTCTCACGCGCCCCGCGCCCCGCGGGAGGCTCCAACTACGCTTAAGTCTGGCCTGTCCCCCTACAGGAGGGAGGCTCCAAAGTAGTCGAACAAGGAGGGCGAGTTTTTGATTGGATTTGACCACGTCGGGTGTATTTTCCGCGCTTATAACTCGTCGCCCAGAATCCCCTCGTGGGAGGACATGCCCGACCTGAAGCTACGCCCGTTGCGGGGTCTGCGCGCTCGCGGGCGCCGCGCTCAATTCTGCGCGCGCGAACAACTTTCCCGCCCCGCGCGGAGCGTCAGTTGCGGCCCCCGGGCGGGCGCGCGCGCGCCGTCACCCCGCTGCGTTCTGCAGTCCGTTCACTCGTTTCGCGCCCCGCGGCGGGCCCCGCTGCGGCTTCTGCGGCGGCGCGCGCGCGGTCGCCCCGTTGAATTCGGCGTTCCGCCCGCGCGCGTCACGCCCCAGAGGGGGCGCCAATTGCGCGCGCACTGCGCGCCCCCGCGCGCGGGGGGGGGGGGGCGAGAGGGCAGCGCGCGAGTGCCCGGAGAGGCGAGACGCGAGAGTGGAGGGGGGCGAACGGCAGTGGCGGGGGGGGGAGAGACGGGGGAAGAAGAGAGAGGAGATGCAGATGCAGGACGGGGGGGGGGGGGGCGCGGAGTCCAGGGGGGGGCATAGAGCAGGAGCGACGCAGATGAGACCGAGTGTCTCTGCTTCGGCGCACGTCTTGAGCGACGACAGACTTGCGAGAGAACCGAGGAGTTGGAGCGCGCCGTCGTCGCCAGCAACATGCTCGGCGAACGAGGAACGAGGATTTTAGTGGGCCTTGGAAATGGCAGGACAGCGTTTCAGTCGTTTAGGCCTTGCGTCTTATGTCCTAGACTCCTCGAACACATCCCACCAGCCCATCTAGCATCGAAGCCCGGCGAGTTGCTCGGGCGAGGCGCGCGGGGGGGCCGCGCGGCGGGAGAAACGCCGGGAAGCCGTCGCACCCCAAGTTGGGAATGGAGGAGAAACGAGAGGAGGAGGAGGAGGAGGGGGGGGGGGGGGGGGGGGGGGGGGGGGGGGAGGAGGAGGAGGGGGGCGACGAGGAGGAGGAGGAGGAGTGAGGAGGAGGACGGGGGAGGAGGGGGGAGGAGGGGGGGGGGGGGGGGGGGCGGTGCAGGAGGATTACGCGGAAAAGGAAGAGGAGTAGGGGGCGAAAAGAAAGGCCAGGGGCCTTTTGGATACTTCTCGGAATTCGTTTTCGGATGTCCAGGGAGCTCATTGCATGCGTGTTTGGGCGTCTCGGGGGCCCTCGCTGCTGCCCCTGGACCCTCTTGAATAATATTGGATGCCTCGCGGGGTTTCTTCGGGGTCTCTTGAGTGCCTCGCAGGGGCATCTGGGGGGCATATTAGGGGGCCTCTCGGCGCCGCCTGGGCGCCCCCGCGCCTCTCGAGGCCCCCATCGGGGCGGCCTCTGGCGCCATCTCGGGGCCATCTTGGAGGTGATCGCACGAAGAAGGGGAGGTTCCAAGGCGCCCCCCCCCCCCAGAATGCCCCGATTGGGTCAGCACCTCAGCGAAATCAACGAGTTTGGCCTTCTCGCCGAGGCCATCTTAGATCGACGCGTTTCGCTGCTCGCGAAACGCCCCGCCCAGGTCCAGGGGGGGGGGTCAAGGCGCCCCCTGGATGGCAAGCCGCCAGGCCCACCCCCGCCCGCCCTCCCCACGCATCAGCGACGCCCAAGCCTCAGCACGTTCAGCGGTCGCCCATGCGTGGACAGCTAATAGGGACCCAAACAGACCCCACGTGCGCGACGCGCGGGCGAGGTGCGCCACGCGCGCCGGGCGCGCCAGGCGCGCCGGGCACCCCGGGGCACAGGCGCGCCTGGCGCGACAGGCGCCGCGTGCTCCGAGCCGCAGAGATGCACCAGCCACCGCCAAGCATTCATTTCAATCGCCGCCGCGTGGGGTTTGCAAGCCAAGTTGCGGTCGGGACGTTTGCGCGAGCAGTGAAATGGACATACTCATGCTTCGCGTTGGTGGGTTATCCTTTCTAAAAAGAGAATACATAGACTCTGCCCCCCCCCCCCCGGACTTATCGTTTCCCCTTCGGATAGTATGATTTCATGCATTTTCTGCACATTCGCCCATCCTAAATATGATATCGTACCATCCCAGGCAGGCCGGGCTCCCCCCCCTGAGGTTCCCTTGTAAAGAAAAGCACTTTGCGGTGACATGCTTTGTTGTAACATGCTATTTTTCAACAATCCCTTGCAAGCAAATGAGACGAAGTGCGCGCGCGCGTCGTCGCGCGCGCACGCCGGAACCCTTCAAAGAACCTTCGGTGCCGGAAGGATTTCGCAATCGAGCTTCGAAAAAATATCCCAGTGCGACCCTACCTAGGAATTGGACCCTCTAGGAAAGCAGCATTAGTAGTAACTGTAACGCTAAGCTAAAGCTAAGCTAAAGCTAAAGCTAAGCTAAAGCTAAGCGAAAGCTAAGCTAAAGCTAAGCTAAAGCTAAGCTACAGCTAAGCTACAGCCTAAGCTAAAGCTAAGCTAAAGCTAAGCTAAAGCTAAGCTAAAGCTGAGCGGCAGCTAAGCTAAAGCTGCAGCTAAGCTAAAGCTAAGCTAAAGCTAAGCTAAAGATAAGCTACAGCTAAGCTCAAGCTAAGCTAAAGCTAAGCTGAAACTAAGCGAAAGGCGAAGCGAAAAGCGAAGCGAAAAGCTAAGCGAAACGCTAAGCTAAAGCTAAGCTTCAGCTAAGCTAAAGCTAAGCTAAGGCTAAGCTAAAGCTAAAGCTAAAGCTCCCAGGGGACTGGGGGGAACCGCTCCCAGGGGACTGGGGGAACCGCCCGGGGCGTGTTCCACTGCCCGGCCCCTTTAAGCTAAGAGAGTAAGAACCTTTCTAGGCAGAGCCTGGGTAGGGAAATACGTACACAAACACACGGTTTCGCAACGTTGATGTGCTAAAAAAGCTTCCGCGCGAGCTCCTTGCGAAACCTTCAGGAAACCATCGGTTTTTCCATATTTTCACAACAAATGCTACCAAACGGGCTGCGCGCGCGCGCATGTCGAAATCTGTCGAACGCCCTTGCGCGCGTGCCGTCGCGAGAATCCTTTGCAAAAGAAGGGGACGAAGTGCAGACGCGCGCGTCGTCGCGGGCGTATGCCGAAAACCTTCAAAGCCCATCGGTTTCGGAAGGATTTCAAAATCGTGCGTCCAAAAAACCGACAAAACCCAAGGTTTCGCAACACGGATTTAAACCAAAGCGTGTGCGCGCGCTCTTGCGTCGTCGTCGTCGTCGTCGTCGCCGTGCTCCCTCCTCCCGCGTCGTCGTCGTCGTCGTCGCCTACGTCGTCCTCTGTCTTTTCTCGTGTTCGTCGTCGTCGTCCTCTTTGGCGTCGTGGTCGTTTCCGTCGTCGTTGTCGCCGTGGTCGTCCTTCCTCCTCCTCCCACGTCGTCGTCGTCGTCCATCGTCGGCGTCTCGTCGTCGTCCCTCCTATTTCGTCGCCGTCGTCGTCGTCGTTGTCGTCGTCGTCTTCCCTCCTCCCTCGTTGTTGTCGTCGTCGGCGTCGCCGTCCTTCCTCCTTCGTCGTCGTTCGCGTCGTCGCCGTTCTCCGTCCTCCCTCGTCGTTGTCGTCGTTGTCGTCGTTGTCGTCGTTGTCGCCGTCGTCGTCCTTCCTCCTCCCTCGTTGTCGCTTTCGTTGGCGTCGTCGTCGTCGACCTCGTCGGCGTCGGCGTCGGCGTCGTTGTCGTCGTCGAAGTCGTCGGAGACGTCGTCGGTGTGGTCCCAGTCGTTGTCGTCGGCGTCGTCGTAGTCGGTCTTAAGAGGCTTTTGCAAACCAAGTTGTGGGTGGGTGGGTGGGAAGTTTGCGCGAGCAGTGGAGATGACGAGTTCAAGTTCAGCAGAGTGGATTTTCGTGTTTTAAAAGACTAATAGGTTCTACCCCCCCCCCCGGACTTATCGGTTCCCCCGCGCGTGCTGTAAATAATATATGATTCTGACCACATGTCCATCCTAAATATGAACTCATACCATCCCAGCCAAGCCGGGTTCTCCCCCCCTGCGGTTCCCTGTCAAATAACACTATGCGGAGACATTTTTCTTTCTAACATAGCACTTTTTCGAGAATCCCTTGCAAAGAATGGGACGAAGTGCACACGCGCGCGTCGTCGCGCGCGCATGCCGAAATCCTTCAAAAAACTTTCGGTGCCAGAAGGATTTCGCAATCGAGTTTCCGAAACACATACAAAAACACATGGTTTCGCAACCCTGGCTTGCTAAAACAACTTCAAAACCATAGGTTTTTTTTTCTCCAGATTTTCACAAAATGCTACCAAACGGGCTTCACGCGTGCGCATGTCGAAATCTGTCGAACGCCCTTGCGCGTGTGCCGTCGCGAAAGTCCTCTGCAAAAAAATGCGACGAAGTGCAGACGCGCGCGTCGTCGCGGACGTATGCCGGAAACCTTCGAAACCCATCGGTGTCGGAAGGATTTCAAAATCGTGCGTCCAAAAAACCTACAAGAACCCAAGGTTTCGCAACACGGATTTTCAACAAAAGCGTGCGCGCGCGCTCTTGCGTCGTCGTCGTCGTCGTCGTCGCCGTGCTCCCTCCTCCCGCGTCGTCGTCGTCGTCGTCGCCTACGTCGTCCTCTGTCTTTTCTCCTGTTTGTCGTCGTCGTCCTCTTTGGCGTCGTGGTCGTTTCCATCGTCGTTGTCGCCGTGGTCGTCCTTCCTCCTCCTCCCACGTCGTCGTCGTCGTCCGTCGTCGGCGTCTCATCGTCGTCCCTCCTCTGTCGTCGCCGTCGTCGTCGTCGTTGTCGTCGTCGTCTTCCCTCCTCCCTCGTCGTTGTCGTCGTCGGCGTCGCCGTCCTTCCTCCTTCGTCGTCGCCCGCGTCGTCACCGTCCTCCATCCTCCTTCGTCGTTGTCGTCGTTGTCGCCGTCGTCGTCCTTCCTCCTTCCTCGTCGTCGCCTTCGTTGGCGTCGTCGTCGGCGTCGGCGTCGGCGTCGGCGTCGCTGTCGTCGTCGAAGTCGTCGGAGACGTCGTCGGTGTGGTCCCAGTCGTTGTCGTCGGTGTCGTCTTAGTCGGTCTTAACAGGTTTTGCAAACCAAGTTGCGGGTGGGTGGGTGGGATGTTTGCGCGAGCAGTGGAGAAGACAACTTCAAGTTCAGCAAATTCATTGCACCACGTAGATTCTCTTTTCTAAGAACAGAATAGACCGTACCCCCCCCCCCGCGTTCGCCGCCCCCCTTTCGGGTATGTAAATCATATGCGATCCTGAGTACATGTCCATTCTAAATATGAATTTGCATATTCCGCAGTGGGCTGGTATCGGCCCCCCTTTTTAAGAGAAGTCTGTTTTACGAATCCCTTGCAAACGAATGAGACGAAGTGCGCGCGCGTCGTCGCGCGCGCGTGCGGAAAGCCTTCACAAACCTTCGGTGCCGGAAGGATCTCGCAATCGAGCTTCAGCAAGAAAAAATATATACAACAACGTTGGGTTTCGCAGCGCCGAGTTGCTAAAAAAAACTTACGCGCGAGCTCTTGCGAACTCTTCAGGAAACCATCGGTTACTCAAGATTTTCACAACATGCTACCAAACGGGCTTCGCGCGCGCATGTCGAAATCTGTCGAACGCCCTTGCGCGTGTGCCGTCGCGAGAGCCCTTTGAAACAAATGGGACGAAGTGCGGGCGCGCGTCGTCGCGCGCGGATGACGACATCCTTCAAAACCTATCGGTTTTGGGAAGATTTCAAAATCGTGCGTCCAAAAAACCTACACGAACCCAAGGTTTCGCAACACGGATTTTCAACAAAAGCGTGCGCGCGCGCTCTTGCGTCGTCGTCGTCGTCGTCGCCGCCATCCCTCCTCCCGCGTCGTCGTCGTCGTCGGCTACGTCGTCCTCCGTTTTTCTTCGTGTTCATCGTCGTCGTCCCCTTTGGCGTCGTGGTCGTCGTTGTCGTCGTTGTCGCCGTGGTCGTCCTTCCTCCTCCTCCCTCGTCGTGGTCGTCGTCCGTCGTCGGCGTTTCGTCGGCGTCCCTCCTATTTCGTCACCGTCGTCGTCGTCGTCGTCGTCGTCTTTGTCGTCGTCGTTGTTTTCCCTCCTCCCTCGTCGTTGTCGTCGTCGGCGTCGCCGTCCTTCCTCCTTTTTCGTCGTTTGCGTCGTCGCCGTCCTCCCTCCTCCCTCGTCGTTGTCGTCGTTGTCGTCGTTGTCGCCGCCGTCGTCCTCCCTCCTCCCTCGTCGTCGTCTTCGCTGGCGACGTCGTCGTCGTCGTCTTCGTCGTCGTCGTCAGCGTCGTCGTCGTCTTCGTCGTCGTCGACGTCGACGTTGGCGTCGTCGTCGTCGCTGCTGTCGTCGTCGTTGTCGTCGGCGTCGTTGACGTCGTCGGCGTCGGCGTCGTCGTTGTCGTCGTCGTAGGCGTCGTCATCGTCGTCGTCGTTGTCATCGTCGTCGTCGTCGGCGTCGGCGTCGTCGTCGTCGTCGGTGTCGTCGTCGTCGATGTCGGCGTCGAAGTCGTTGGAGACGTCGTCGGTGCCGTCGCCCAGCTGGGATGCGCCCAGCTGTCAGCGCCACCGCGGCCGCGTCGGTCGCGCCAAACTAGCTGGCCGCTGCTTGGGTTGGCGCCGCCGCAGAGATGGGCCAGCGAACTCCAAACACTCATTGCAATCGTCACTGCATGGGCTTTGCAAGCCAAGTTGCGGGTGGGTGGGTGGGATGTTTGCAAGAGCGTGGGATGTGTCAGTTCGTTTGTAAAAATCAAGGGCGCCACATAGATTGCACCACGTAGCTTCTTCCGCACAAATAGCATCACATCGATTGCGCCCCATCAGTTGCGCCACGTAGACTGCACGACATCTATAGTACCACATCCATTGCCCCACACACACTGCACCACGCAAACTGTTCCACATTGAGTGATCCACCTAGATTGTTTCACGTGGGCGGCACCACATATTGTTAGAAACGAGCGGTTCGGACCCACTTTGGCAAACACAAGTAAAACCGTTGAAGATGTTCACCGACACGGTAACACAAATTGTTTACCCGAAGGGTTTGGACATTGGGAGGGCGAAGGGCGCCCAGAGGGTTTCGATAACGGTCCAGTCATAACGTTTTGGTTTGGGCCAGGCCCCCGAAACGAAAACAGTAAAACAACGGCGCCGCAGACGTCACACAATGGCGCCAGGGTGGCGCACAAAAAAGTCACGTCGCCCCCAGGGCCCACAAAGGAGGACGATGAACATGAGAGTGTTTTCCAAACGCGAGCTATACCCCATCCTCTCCCCCCCATTTCCCATGTCAACGCGCAACGCTCCCCTCCCCAATGCGCCCCCCGGCACTGCCGCGGTGCGTCCGGCACCGCAGTCTCGGGGGACGGGGAGGAGGAGGAGGAGGAGGAGGAGGAGGACGAGGAAAACGAGGAAAACGAGGAAAACGAGGAAAACGAGGAGGAGGAGGAAAAGGAGGAGGAGGAGGAGGAGCAGGAGGACCCCCCTCCCCCCCATGGCGCCCGTTATGGCCGCGCATCCACAAATGCGTTCCGCCTGCTCGCTCGCCGCGACGCTCTCGCGGCTGCCTCCGCCCGCGGGCCGAGGTACTTGGGCTGGCTGGGGCGCTTTGACCCCGAGGCCTGGGCGCGCGGTGGGCTTCCCGCGCGCCCGGCCATCGCCGCGGGGGCCCCCCCGCGGCCAGCCGTGCGCAGGGCGGGGCCGCGGAGTGGCGTCCTCATGTCAAGCAGTGACGAAGCGTCCCGGTTCGCCTGTAGGCCCACCGAAGAATGTTCCTCAGAACCCTTGGTGGTTTGCACGAGAAGTTCTCAGACCGGTTTTGGCTGAGCC
Source organism: Prorocentrum cordatum (assembly GCA_963575745.1). NCBI lineage: Eukaryota > Dinophyceae > Prorocentrales > Prorocentraceae > Prorocentrum > Prorocentrum cordatum. The sequence goes on along the minus strand of CAUYUJ010008002.1, from coordinate 1,036,315 downwards.
TGTCTTGTGTTAGCTCATCGGGTTCATGCTCTAAGAATTGCGCTTCCGTTCTTAGAACATTTTGGGATTATTGAACAAATTTCGTGGTAGGCCTGCAGGAATGCCGGAACGGTCGGTCTGCTCAACCAGGGGGCCCAAGGTCGCAGGCGACCGTTTTCCCCCAACCCCCGACGTTTCGGCGAAAACTGGGTCAGGCGATCGCAAACATGGATCAAAAGGGGGCGTGGATGAGCGACGGGTCCCGTGTCCAGGCGAAGTCGCGGATCCCCGCCACTGAACGAGGCGGCAGCGGCCGCATTTTGGGGAGGGTACCTCCCCCGATCCATGGATTGGGCGACCGCGCGCCGAATCCATGGATCGCTAATCCATGTTTGCGCGCCCCCGACTTGTCGACGAAAAGGGAAGCCGCTCAGAAAGGGAGGGGGGCCATGGGATATACCCCCAGAAAGGGGGCCATGCGGGCGCACCCCTATCGATGACGGGCGCCCCTCCGTCGTACATCCCAGGGTTGGGCCCACCATTCCTGGTCCATTCGAGAACCTCCACATGCCCGTGATGGGTGTCGACATGCCCCCTGTCACAAGGCGGGGAGTTTGTTCACGACCACCGCTTGGGGGATAGGTCTTCGGGGACCTCGGCCCATGTGGGGAAAGGGTGCCGATGCCGGTTTTCTGCCCTTTTTCCCTGTGTTCGCATTTTTGAGGCCTCCTGGGAGGCCCTCGTCGCAACAGCTGGATCCGCTTCGAAATGTCGGCCAAAACGCACCTTGTTACTCGGGAGGACAAGCCCGTCTGGCTTGGGAAGGGGTCCAGACCTCAGGGGGTCAACGTTGCGAACAAAATCACGACGTCGGGGGCCTGGGAAGGGCGCAGGGAGTAGCAGTATCGGTATTGTTTGGTTTCCCCATCGGCTGGCGCATTGGGGGTACCCGAGGCGAGGATTCCCCCCCCCTCCTCCACCCCGCCCCCTCCACCCGTTCCGACAGCACGCGCCCAACCCCCCCAGCGGATCAAAAGGGGGGTGGCGATTATTGCCCCATCCAGAGTACATGTTCGCACACGACACCCGCTCCACGGTCTCGTGTTGGACCAGCTCATTTGTGTGGGTGGCACTGAAAACCGGTCCCCCACGCATGGCGTGCCGCGCTGGCGGCCCGCGCGATCTATCGCTTAAGGTCGCTGTGGCATCGTGCGGAAGAGCCGTTCCTCTTCTCACCGAGCGCGATCCAGTATTCGCAACGCACCTCTTCGCAAACGTCAGAGAACAAAAACACATGGTTGCCTGTTGCCTCGACGTGGTGGGCCGCCGATCCCCCGCGGCGGATCTGGGCCATCTGCGAGCTGTTGTGTTGCGAGTCGTGGAACGCGCTTCTCTATCCTCGTCGCTCACAGGAGAGTCGGGGCCCCCCAGGGGTGCCGCCAGGACCGAGGCTCGAGGACCTGGGCTCGGGGGTCTCGATGGCCGCGCAACACGAGGACCGAGGCTCGAGGACCGCAGATCGAGGCTCGCGAGGCTCGAGGCTCGAGGCTCGAGGATCGAGGATCGGGAGGAGGAGGAGGAGGATGAGGAGGAGGAGGAGCAGGAAGAGGAGGAGGAGGAGGAGGGATAAGAAGGAGGAGAACGAGGACGAGGGGGAGGAGGAGGAGGGCCGCGGGCCGTGCATCGAGGGCCGAGCATCATCGTGGAGCGAGGGCCGCGGAGCGCGCCGCGAGGGCGCGAGCCGCGTGGGCGCGGGCCGCGGGGCGGCCGCGAGGAGGGCGACTTGGCATCGCTCGGACGTGTGTGCTTTTTCCTCGGCGAGGACCATCGAGCGTTGGCTCCCCAGTATGGTGCTCCTCCTCCTCCTCCTCCTCGCCCTCCCTCCTCCTCCTCCTCCCTCCTCCTCTCTCCTCCTCCTCCTCCGCCTTCTCCTCCTCTTCCTCGGTGAGGACCATTTTTCCCTTGGCGAAGAAACGACGCGCGAAACCGAAAAAGAAACAAAAACACAGGGAATGGACGTCCGAGCGATGGCGAGGCGAGGGAGAGCCCCCAGGGCCCCCCCCCCGAGCTCCCCCCCCCCCCCCCCCCCCCCCCCGAGGACCCCCCCCCCGAGGGCACCCCCCCCCCCGATGGCGAGGGAGAGCCCCGAGGGCCCCCCCCCCCCGAGGGGCCCGACGAGGCGCAGCCGCGCCCCTCGCCGCCCTCGCCGCCGCCACCCGGCCGCGGGGGCCGACGCCCCTCGACGTCGGGGGTGCGGCGCGGGTGCGGCACGGACTCGGCACCGCCTCGGCGCGCGCGGGGCCTCGAGCGGACAGACAACATAACATAACATAACATAACATCCTCGGGGACAGACACCACAACATAGCATAGCATAACATAACATAACATACCATAACATGTTGCATCCTCGGGGTCCCCCGAGGATGCAGCCAACCAGTGTGGAGGTCGAGTCATGGAGAGGAAGCAGGCTGCCACAGAATGTCCAGCTTCCTGAAAGATGTCTCAAGCATGGTTTTACTATGTAAAAAATGCATGTTTGAAACATGTTTAAGAGCATGTTTTATACATGTTGAACACCTCTTTAATCAATGATCGGATTGTTAGAGTGTCCATTGTCATGGCATCCACAAACATACTATAGTGGTGCCCCTTGAGGCCTCATGGGCTGGCCTGGGGGCCTCTGTTGGCTCTTGAGCTGCCCCTTCGTGGGCCGCCCCGTGGGCCGTCCTGGGAGCCCATTGTCGGAGGTTGATCGACCTATTCTAACACGTCGATTCGCGAATTGGCCGTTTTCGGGTCGCCAGAGGGCGTCGCGGCCGTCGTTTGTGCGGGTCCAGGTCCGTCAGTTTCGGCCCTGGGCCGTTCTCACTAAAGAGGGTGATTTATTAGAAGGAGGGTTGTCCACCGCCGATTCGACCGATCTCCTGCCCTTGGGCGGGGGGGCGGCAGCTCTCTGCTGCAAGTGCCCTCGGTTCACAATCCCCTCGATACTCTCCTCCTCGGCCTCGTCCTCGTACTCCTCCTCCTTCTCCCTGCTCCTCCTCCTCCTCCTCCTCCTCCTCCTCCCTCTCCTCCTCCTCCCTCCCCCTCCCCCTCCTCCCTCCTCCTCCCTCCTCCTCTCCTCCTCCTCCTCCTCCTCCTCCTCCTCCCTCCCTCTCCCCTCCTCCTCCTCCTCCTTCCCCTCCTCCTCCCCTCGGTGACCTTCGGCCCTCGCCTCTCGATGCTCGGCCCTCGATCCGCGGCCCTCGACACTCATCCTCCTCATCCGGCCTCCTTCATCTCCTCTGGCTGGGGCTCTGTAACGGGCAGAGCGGTTTCTGGCCCCGACTTCCGTGGCTCCGTGTTTGGGGGTTCCGTGTTGCCGCTGTCTCATTTGCTGCCTGTCCCGTCGCCGTCTGTTTTCTGTTCCCGGTTCCCGTTCTGGAGCAGTGTGTTGCCTTCTCAAGCAGTGGCGCAGCGTCCCGGCTTGACTGTAGGCCCACCAAATAAGCTAATAATTTGTTGCGGTCTGCACGAAATGTAATTAGAACATGTTTGGTTGCGACTATCTTGTTTTAACACATCGGGCTTATGTCCTAAGAACATTGTTTTTGTTATTAGAACACTTCTGGGTTCTAAGCACATTGCGTGGTAGGCCTATAGAATTGCCGTGACGGTCTGTCCGTGCTCATGCCCGTTTGGGTGAACCGTTTCTTATGGCTTTCATTTGGCGGGGCTCGTAACTTCGTGCCAGCGTGCCGCTGGAGCGATCGGAGGAGGCCGCGGTGCCCGAGATATCCTCCAGAGCGCCGCTGGATCTCAGAGTTCCTCGATTTACCTTGGCCCGATCGTGTTTATCATCCGCCACACAATAGTTTTTACACCAGAGAAGAGCCCCAATCAGTGGATGGTTTGATCGATAAGGAGATCGACCGGGAACCCGAGAACCCGGGAACCCGGAACCCACCGAAATCGGCCCAGAACCAGTAAGCAGGAACCCGGGAACCCGAAACCCGGGAACCCGGGAACCCAGCCGGCCTCCAAAATCGGCGGGACATCTTCGTCGCCATTTTTTCAATTTCCGCTAGGGAACCCTTCAGTGCAAGCTTTGATTGGGGAAATATACACGGATGCCTTCCAATAGAGTGTCGATGTTATACACCGCCGCTCTCCTTGCAGGTACATGCAAAGTTCGTCGGTGGGCGTCTGTGTATACATTGTCCTGGCGTGCATGATCGTGACGTGCAAACACTCACAGGCAACCCACATAGGAAAGGTTACCGGCTTCCCAAGGTCACCCTTGCATTATTGCTGTTCGGCCCGTCCATGGCCGCTTTCGCTGGCCGCACCCTGCTCGCAACGTGTCGAGATTGCATTCCAAGGCCCTTATCGTGCGCCCCGATCATACGAGTTGGCTGCATCTGTCGGTTCTCAGAATCGAGGGCCAGATGACCATGGAGAGCCAGCGACTTCATGCACCGCCGCCATCCTCGAAGGTACGTGGAACATTTGCGTGGGTTCACGCGGATTCCTCAGATCGGCGCTGGGGGCCCCTGGCGGCGCTTCCAGCGTCGCCCCTCGCGCGATCCGCGCGCCAGGCAGGGGGGGCCCAGCACCGGTTTGAGAACTCCGCGCGGACCTCCGAGTGGTTATGTTTATGCCATGGCTTGTTTCCATCTCTGACGGTTGCCCTGATCGACAGCCAGACGTTCGGAGACAGTGGATCTATATTTCCGGGTTCGGAGTAAGTTCGCCGGAGGGCGCCTGTGCATCTACAGTCGGGGCCCTGAAGAAGGAACCCTTTTCGTTGGGGAGGGGCTGGGTGTTCCCTTGATTGTTTCACAGGTTGCCTCTTGTTTTCCTCAGGTTTCCGATGGGAAGTCGAAGTTGAACTTCTGGAGAAAAGGGGCCTCGTTCCTTCTTTTGGGTTCCTTAGGTCAACGCCCCGACGGTATTCTCGTGGCGTGCAGGATCGAGAGCCAGACGCTTGGAGACAGGATGGGTAGGAGGAGGAGGAGGAGGAGGAGGAGGAGGAAGAGGAGGAGGAGGAGGAGGAGGAGGAGGAGGAGAGAGGAGGAGGGAGGAGGGAGGAGGAGGGAGGGAGGAGGAGGGAGGAGGAGGAGGAGGAGGAGAGAGGAGGAGGAGGAGGAGGAGGAGGAGGAGGAGGAGGAGGAGGAGGAGGAGGAGGAGGAGGTGGAGGAGGGAGGAGGAGGAGAGGAGGAGGAGGAGGAGAGGAGGGAGGAGGAGAGGGAGGAGGAGGGAGAGAGGGAGGAGGAGAGAGGGAGGAGGGGAGGAGGAGGAGAGGAGGAGGAGGAGGAGGAGGAGGAGGAGGAGGAGGAGGAGGAGGAGGAGGAGGAGGAGGAGGAGGAGTAGGAGGAGGAGGAGGAGGAGGAGGAGGAGGAGGAGGAGGAGGAGGAGGAGGAGTGGGGCCCCGCCCTGGTCGGGCCCAGGCCCGGGCCGGGCGCCGGGGGGCGCCAGGCGCTGTCCCTGCTGGCCAAGCCCGCGCCGGCCGTGGCCCTCGCCATGCAGCTGCAGGCGGGCGGCCCCCTTTTCGGGGGCGGAAAAGAGGGGGGTGATGACTAGGGGGGGGTGGATATCATTCTGGACGCCCGAAATGGGTACGGAAAGAATGGGTACGATGCCCAACAGCAGTTCCTGTTCATTTTGAACAGGACTCGCTGTCCGCGCCGCCGCGGCCTGTGTTCATTTGAGACAGAATGCCGCCTGCCCAACAGCGGCCGCTGTTGCTGGGCATGTTGCCCATTCTTTCGGTACCCATTTCGGGTGTCCAAAGTCATGGCGGGGGCCATGATATCTCCCCAGATGTCGTGGCGCCTCTTCTTGTTTTATTACGTCCCTGGCCCCCCCGCGGGGCCACGCACATGCCGCCGGTCATGATTTGCGCCCCCCCCCCCTTGGACACCCCCCTCTGAGCCGCTCCCGACCTTTACAGTCGGGCCGCTGAAGAAGGAACCCTTTTCGTTTGGGAGGAGCTCCGTGTTCCTCAGTTGTGCTACAGCGCTCCTTGGGTTTTCCCCAGGTGTTCCACGGAACATCGGAGTTTAGCTTATGGGAAAAAGGGGCCTCGTTCCTTATGTATCGTTCCTTAGGTCAACGCCCCGACTGTATTCGGGGGTGGATAGAACCCCCACCCTGACACGTCGATGAGTGACATGTCCGTTTTCTCGGTTCTCGACAGGGGGCGCCGCGGCCGTCATTTTCCAGGCTTGCACCCGCCAGGTTTGGGCCCGAGGTCGTCATCACTAAACAATTGTTTTACTAGAGGCGGTTCTGTCCATCCCCGATTTATCGGTCGAGTATAGAGATCAAATACATAATCGACTTACCCCAAAAATGTTTTCTTCTTCGAATCGCCGACGGAGTACCTAGCAGCCCACGAAGGTTTTCTCTTTTTTCCTCTCTAGATGCGACGAAGAATCAATTTCGGGGTAAATCAATTCTGTAGTTGATCCCCTACTCGAATCGGGCGACCTGAGAGCGGTACATGGTTAAGGGCTTCGACTTCTGCCGTCTGACTCGCGCTCGAACGGCCACGGGTTGCTCCAAATTTCCCTGGACCTTTGAATCCACTTGGGTCTACGTACCCCGATTGACCTGGAATTGCCTCGAAGTCTTTGCATATGTCTTGACTTATCTGGCTCGATCCCCTCAAGTCGATGGGCTAAAAGTCGTCAAACCCTCAGGGAATGCACGCCCGTCGTTGGAAGGAAGGTAACCTCAGGAGGTCTTCAGTTTTGGTCCCCCCTCCTTTTATCAGAGGAGGAAACGGTACTGATCCCGCTAGCATTCCAAACGTGAAGACAGAGTGTGCTTTGTATTGTTTATCCCGACCATCCTGTGGTGTTGGGTCCTCGTTTTGAAGAGACGGTCCCCGCGTTTCTCTCCTTCCTTCCTCCTTGCCCTCCTCCCCCTTCTTATCGTCTACATGATCATCATCAGCATCATCACCATCATCATCATCATCATCATCATCATCATCATCATCTTCATCTTCATCTTCATCTTCATCTTCATCTTCATCTTCATCTTCAGCAGCATCATCGGAATCATCACCACCATCGCCACTATCGTCACCATCGGCGACACCAATTTCGGCACACCAATCACACGATTCGTGGCCCCATAGGGAGCTCCACCGACGGCCCTAGTGCCACCGTCCACATGCGTCCCCCACACCACTTTCGGCACCCCCCTCACACGTTTCGTGGCCCGATAGGGGCTCCACCGAAGGCTTCAGTGCCACCGTCCACATGCGTCCCCCACACCCATTGCGGCACTCCCCTCACACGCTTCGTGGCCCCATATCACAGGGAGCTCCACCGAAGGCCCCAGTGCCACCGTCCACAGGCGCCCCCCACACCCATGATTACATCCTCCTCACACGTTTGGTGGCCCGATAGGGAGCTCCACCGGAGGACCCAGTGCCACCGCCCACATGCGTCCCCCACACCAACTTCGGCACACCAATCACACGATTCGTGGCCCGGAGGCCCAAGTGCCACCGTACACATGCGTCCCCCACACCACTTTCTGCACATCTCACAGGGTTCGTGGCCCCATAGGGAGCGCCACCGAAGAAGATATTCACAATTGTGGTATTCACAACGGCATATGGTTGGGTCCATCGCCAGGCTAATTTGACAGGGATGGTGGGTGGGTGAGCATGCGGTCGGCATTTCGCCAGATTGGTCGGCATGGTTCCAGATTGGTAGACTATTAGAGAGCAGTGATAAATCTTTCCCCCGAGCAGGGAAAGTATACATGTTTGACGTTTCGCGTATCCCCGCCAGCTCCTGGGCCTGGTTCCTGACAGCTGCAGCCCGCACCCTCTCGCGCTACCCGGTCAGCTTAGGTGCTGCTTAGGCCGCCGGTTTGTCGGCGTTGGGCAATTCGGTTCGCGCGTGGCCCGCCCGACCCTTCACGCCGTTGGCGCGCTCGCCTGCGGTTGCGACGAAAAGTATCCCCGCCAGCAGTTTCTGGTCAGCGCAGTGCAACCTTGGCCTGCACCCGTCGCTCTTCGCTGGTTCCGCTCGGTGGATATGGACCGTGGTACGCCGACTTACTGGACGACACGCATCGCCGACTGATGTAGGACTTCTAGAAGCAGTTATTTGACGTTGGATACGCGTTGTGGTCGCAGGATTCGCTCTTGACGACGGCGGTGGTGCCCGTGCCTCACATTTGGCACATGCCGGCTTGTAGCCGAGGACAAGTTTGCTTAGGACAAGTTCGTTGAGGAAAAGATCGCTGAGTACAAGGTCGCCGAGGACAAGCCTCCGCAGCTGGCAGCTTCCACCGCATGGCGCAATTCTGCTTCGGCGCAGCTTCCCCCATTGATTGTTTTGCTTGCCCGCTCGGCGCGCGCGCCGGCAATTAGGGGTCCCACGGCCCGATCGACTCCACCGATGCTGCTGGCGCGCTCGCCGCAGCCGCGACAAAAAATATTGCCCCACCAGCCCATCCAGAAACGATGCCCATGGGAGTTGAGGTGGTCAGGGCAGTGGGGGAACACGCAGAAGAACAGAGGGCGGGGGGCGACGCCCGATACCCGAAAAGGGGGAGGACGATGGAGGAGAAGGAGGAGGAGAATGAGGAGGAGGAGGAGGAGGAGGAGGAGGAGGAGGAGGAGGAGGAGGAGGGGGAGAAGGAAGAGGAGGAGAGCGAAGAGGAAACAGGAGGAACAAAACAGTGGACAAGGATGAGGAGGTCGGGGAGGAGGAGGAGGAAGAGGACAAGGAGGAGGAGGAGGAGGAGGAGGAGGAGGAGGAGGAGGAGGAGAGGAAAAGGGGCATCTTGGCGAACCCAGGGCCGTTTTTGAGCGTTTTGGGTGTTTCGGGCATCCTCTTGAGGCCTCTCGGGGGTCTCTTGGGGGTTTCTTGGAGGTTTCCGGGACGCCTCCTTGGGCCGTCTGGGCGTCTGTCGGAACCCTCTTGGGGCGCTTTTGGGATCTTCGCGGGCGCTCTTCGGGCCATTTTGGAGGACATCGGCCACAGAAGAAGGGAACTCCAATAATTAGCCTCCCCCCTCGGGAACACTGAACAGAACATCGCCTCCTGGACCCCTTTTGGAGCGCTCTTGGGGCCGTCTTTGGGCTCTCCTGACCTCTTTGGGGGCTCTTTTGGGCCATCTCGGAACCATCTTGAGGCTTCGGGAGGCTACCGGAAGCGAAAAGGCAGGAAAGAAAAACACGCTGATGCCCCTGAGGTTTTTGAAGGGTTTGGGGGGGCTCCCTGGAGGTTTCGGGAGCCACCAGGAGCCGTCTTGGAACGTTATTTGGGGACCCTCGGAGCATCTTGGGAATCGACTTGAGGTACCTTGGGCTGTCTTGAGCCATCTTAGAGGTCATTCTGGGTTCTCTGAGGCCCTCGTGGAGCCAACTCTGGGCGAAAAAAGTGCCCTCGGCCACTTCGCGGGGCGCCCCGTCCAGTTCCAGGGGAGGGGGTCGGGGGAGGGGTCAAGCTACCCACCCACCCGCAATCCGTCAGGTTCTCTCCCACCCGCCCTCCCAACACAGAAGTAACACCCAGAGGTCTCCCTCGGGCCATCCACCCGGAGGCCTCCCCCTCCTAGGGCCCTCGAAACCGCCTCTTGGCGCCCTCATGGCGTCACCTTGGGCCGTTCTTTGGCCTTGGCATCGCTCGGACGTGTGCATTTTTTCCTCGGTGAGGGCAATCGAGGGCGCCCTCATGGCGTCACCTTGGGCCGTTCTTTGGCCTTGGCATCGCTCGGACGTGTGCATTTTTTCCTCGGTGAGGGCAATCGAGGAGTATCTTCGATCATTTGGCGAAAAAGCCACGCACGACACCGAAAAAAAACAGGGAATGGACGTCCGAGCGATGGCGAGTGGCCGGTTTGAAAGCCTGAAGCCTCCTGGGCCCATCTTTGAGCTTTCTGGGCCAATTTCGAAGCCATTTGGAGGTTTCGAATGCCCGTCGGGAGCGAGAAGGCGAAAAAGCAGTAGCCGTTGATGTGTCAAACCAGTCGCTCGACCACCTGCGCGCCCTCGTACCATACCAATGCGAAATGGTCATGGGGCGGTCGCGCATTCTCGTAATGTGGAGGCAGAGTGCGTTTTGTTTTGTTTTTGACAGGGATGGTGGGGGCGGGGTGCTCGTGGCGCCAACTTGGGGCGTTCTTGGGGCCGGTTTGGAAGCCTCTTGGGCCCAGCTTTGAGCTATCTTGGCTAATGTTGAAGCCATCAGAGGGGGTTCGAAAGCCCATCGGAGACGATAAGGCGAACAAGCAGCAGCCACTGATATGTCAAACCAGTCGGTCGACCACCTGAGCCCAGACGGCATGTGGGATGTGCTGGCACCCCAGCCGTCCTTGTAAGATACCCTTGGGGCTCTCTCGGGGGCCTCTTGGGAGCTTTCGAGGGTCTCTTGTGGCTGTCGTGGAGGGTGTCGGTGAAAAGAGGGGGGTACTAGCGTTTAGTCCCCCCACCTGGGCCACCAACATATCGTATCTTGGGACGCTCTTGGCCCCCTCTTGGGTGGTCTTAAGGTCGTCTTGGGGGCTTACTGCCCCCCTCTTGGAGCTCTCTTGGGCCATCTTGGGGCCACCTTGGCGCCGTAAACTTTCATCGGAAGCGAAAAGGGCGAGAAGGCAAACCGCATTGATTTTCTCGAGATGTTTGAAGGATTCTGGCTTCTCTGGAAGGTCCTGCGGGGTCTTTGAGGGCACCTTGAACCGTCTTGTGGCCCGCTTGCGGCGTCTTGGGAGCATGGTTGAGGTCATCCCATCTTGGAGCATCGGATGCTCTATGGAGCCACCTTGAGCGAACAAGGGCCCTCTGATGACTCCCGACCTCCCGTCCAGCCCCCTGGGAGGGGAAGAGGGGTTTTCGGAAGAGGACAGAAAAGGTATCGTTAGACCACCTACGCCCAGAGGGCTGGTGGGATTTCTTGGAAGCCTTTTGTGCTCTCTTAGGTCGCTCTTGGGAGCCTTCTGGGCCGTCTCGTGGTCCTCTCGGACACTCTTGAGGTCGCATTGGGCCCTCTCGAGGCCATTTGGGGCTTCACAGGCCCGAGAACTAAAAGGCGACAGGGCGAAAACAGTGGAGGAGAATCAGCACGCTTTCGCCTGACGTCGTTCTGCCTTGCCAGGCATTTGGCCCCGCATGTCCGCTCACTGAGCTCCATGTCCCAGTTGGTACGCATCCAGTTCTTGCCAGGGTATCTGAGGTGTTTGCGGATTACCCCTTTGAAGCGCGGCTTCTTGTTCAGGGAGCAGATGGCTAAAGTAGAAGGACAGGCTCGAGGATATTGTTGGGCGTGTCTTGATAGGACCGGGTAGGGTTGAGCGCCTGTGTGTGTTCAATGTGTGCGTCTTTTCGCGAAGCCATGGTTTGTGTTGCCCTCGCTCACCGCTTGCGATGGTGCCGCTGTCGTGCATACCCTTCAAAGGTGGAGGCAGTGTGGGGCTCGCCCAAGGTGGTCCACGAGGCAAGCCTTGCTAAGATGCCTAGAGGCAGATTGGAGAACAAGTTACGCCGTTGTCGAGCGTGCATGTCGACATGTGCGCCAACCAATGCAACGAAGTATTTTTACGCAGACATATTATGTTCGAACATCTGTTGATCTACTCCAGCATGCGATAGCAGCGCATGCACGACTTGGGGAAGAGTTATGACATTGCCGGATGAGGGAATTGAGCAGGATACATGTTGTTGTGCAGCATGTCGCGAGGGTACCACGGCTCTCGCTCTATGGTTTGCAGGGTTTGTGTTGTTTCCCTTAGCTAGTTCTCCCACATCCCGTTTTTGAATCCCATCTTAACAGTCCCGTAGTGGTCTCGAGCACAGCAGGAGTCACCACGGCAGACCCTTGGGGAAGCCCACGCGCAGGCGCTCCATCAAATCAGGGTGACCAGTGGCCACGCGAGTGTCTTGGCATCGCTCGGGCGTGTGCATTTTTTCCTGTGGCGAGGACCATCGAGGAGCATCCTTGATCATTTGGCGAAAAAAACCATGCACGACACCGACAAAAAGCACAGGGAATGGACGTCCGAGCGATGGCGAGGTGTTCCGGCGCGTGACCTCGACACACGCGCGCGTGGCCGAACTTTCGTGCCTTCGGGGCCCTGCCTGGGCCTTCTCGAGGCACTCTCTAGGGGCTCGCGTGGGGCCCTTTTTGCGGCCCCTTGGGGCACTGCTTGTTGGGTGTCTTCTGGGCGCCCTGGAGCACAGGGCTGCACCTAAACGGTGTGTTTCGGTTGCGCTTTGTTTCCGTTGTCCCTCGTTTTGTCGTCCATCCACCCCTACCGCCAAACGAAGTCGAAACGAAAACGGCCCACGAAATTGCCAGAACACTGTTTAGGTCCAGCCCTGCTGGAGCAGGCTTGGAAGTCGGGACTGTCTGAGATGAGTAGCGGGACAGTCTTTGGGGCCTTACTTGGGGCAGTCTTAAACCGTCTTGAGAGGTCCTCTGCCGTCCTGGGGTTATCTTGGGAGCCTTCAGGGGCCTTCCTCCACTACTGGAACGCCGTTGAGGGCTGCCCGAAGCCCGTCCTGAGATTGGGCCATCTTCGGCCGTCGAATGTGGAAGTGAGTTTTCGGGCGTAATCCCAATTTATGTGTTCGCGATGTGCCCTGACTAACCGACTTGTTTCACACATTAGTACTTCGTTTTACAGTTGGCGATCATAGGCAGTGGTTCGATTCAAAAGCTGAGGGCACAGCCCGCGTTGGGGCCGTCTGGGACCATCATGAGGCGATCTGGGGCTATGGGCGCGTCTTGCAGAGACCCAGAATTCCAGCGTCTGGGATTAGCGCAGTGCGCAACGCCATTGCTCCCCTCCGCCGCCCCTCTGGCAGCCCTGCGAGCCAATGTGCCTTTATTGGCTGGCTCTTGGTCGCTGGTTCCACGACACCTTGGGTTTGCAGGAAGCCCGCCGTATTGCCCTCGTGTTTCATCTCCGATCCTTCCAGCCTTCGCGCCGCCTGCACGGGAGGCTGAAGAGGTGGACATGACGCCCTCTGACTTGATCGAGGCGAGGCTTCATCGGGAGGGTGCCTGCAGGCAGAAGTAGAGCGGGAAATGACGAGGAGGAGCATCAGAAGGAGAACTGGACTGGATTGGACCTGCATCAGAAGAAACAGCAGGAGGAGGAGGAGGGGTAGAAGGCCAGAACCTTTGCAGCGAAGTCCACGCGTTCTTTCTGGCTTGGATGTCGGGCAGGTTCTCGGAGGCATTTTCAGGTTACGTCAGACGCCGACAGGAGTGTGGGAGCGACTGAAGAGCTGCTCTGCACCGCACTCATCTCTCCAGCAGTAGGCTTGCTCCGCCTCCTGAGCTTGATCTCTGCGGCGAGTTCTCGCGGATGTCGGGTCGGGGTTGATGCCGGCGGATTGGGAGCGGCGGGTGCGAGTGCGGAGGGCCAGTTGCGGACGTGTTGACCACGGTGTTTTCTATGTCACGCATACAGTTCAAACCCATGCCAAGAAACCCTGCATGCCTCCAGGGTGCCCTGTGTTTCTTGGTTTTCCATGGTTTTGTTATGGAGTACGTGACGTCCCCACACCAAAAATCAAAGGAAGTCCTGGGTTCCAGGGTTGGGCTTCTGGTGGAAGGTTTTTTGTGGTCGGGTCCTCACTGCATGTCACGCATCAAGTGAGTTTGGTCACCGCTGCGCCCTGACAGCGCCTCACTTAGGATGCGGGGGAGCCGCACCTTGCGGGGGGCCCCCCACAACTTTAGTGCCAGCGATCCCGATTCGCGCGAGGGCGCTCCCCGCGGGGTCTGCTGACCCCTCTCGCGACATGCAGTGAAGGGCCCATGCCAAGAAACACCCTGCCTGCCTCCAGGGTGCACTGGGTCTCTTGGGTTTCGATGGTTTTGCCATGGACTGCGCGACGTTCCCACACCAAAGATCGACGGACGTCCCGGGGTCTCAGGGTTTGGTTTCTTGTGGACGGCTTCTCGCGGTCGGGCCCAGACTGTAGCTCGAGTCCGTGACGAAGTGCAGGGACCGCCCGGGGCCCGCGCAGACCTCCACCCACCAGACCGACGCCCACATTTCAGCCCGATCGATGGTCTGCACACGTCCTGGCCGGCCTCCAGCCAGTCCCGCGACATGTCGGACGTGGTTCTTCTCGGGGTGCGCACGTGAGGCGGCAGGGACAGCGACGGAGGCGCGGGTCCCGGAACTGCATCGCCCCGACCCGTCTCCAGCCCCCCACGGTTTTTTTCTTGGCGCCGGCCCGCTGTCTCCCACAGCGCGGGGCCTGCTCCCCGTCGATAATTATGCTCGTCCGAGGAGGGGAAAAACACACAGACACAATGAATCGTCGATTCCTCCGAAAATATGGGGACATATGGGAACTGGGGAGGAAGACAAAAACACAGAAAACATGGGAAAAGATGGGGAATCCTTTTATTTGTGTATTTATTTGTGTGTCCCAGGGCCCCTTCATAAGCTCTGTCCACCCCGACGGCACCAAGTTCCTCTAGCTGGGAGGCACGGCAAGCTTCGCATTAGTCTCGGGCACGAGCCAAGGTCAGCTGTCTCAACGCGCAGCATGAGGTCACAGTTCGCTGAACAACACCGCGCGGCGAAAGTCTGATTCGACAGCATTGGCGGGGCATCGCCGGTAGATAGCGCTGCGTTCTTCGATCGCGCCTACTTCCAGCATCCGACCTCTGAACCAAGTCGCAGCTGTGGCCAACGCTGGGAGGGACCCTCGGAACCTCAGGGCCTGCTGCGAGGCCGTCCGGTCCAGCGCAAGCCGCCAGTGGCGGAGGTAGTAAATGTCCAGGCTTCTTTTCTGCCGCTACCCCGTGGAGGTGGTTAGCTGCCCAACGCCACAGCCTACACGGTGGCCGTTATGAACGAGTATTCTTGGATATTCCAGATCCCAATCTACCTCAAACGCCTTTTTTATTCGAATTACCTACATGATTCGCTGATGTTATTGGCTATTTCGGCGGAGCCGAACCCAATCTATGCTATCGCTGGTCTACTTCATGAGCCCACCTACTTCTTTAGATTGGCGGGCAGGACAGCGGCCACCCGACGCCACATTATCTGTGGGGCTACGGCCCACCGCCGACGCCTTCAACGCGCGCGGCCGCGCAGCGCCAAAATCCTTGAAATCGGCCCCGAGACCCTCGCGTGGTCCAACACGGGTGCTTCATTGACCCTTTGACCTTGTCTTTTCTGCGACCATAGAGGAATTGTCGACTGGGTTGTTGAACTAGGTCCAGTCCAGGATCAGTCAGATGGTGAGGTCCAAGGGAGAATGCCAGAATAAGACAGTCCCCAGAATAGTGGCCAGGTGCCTTCCGCACACCCACAGGGGCACCATGACCCGCGAATCACTAAGAAGAGGGTCCCGAGTCAAGGTCCTGTTGTGATCGAGGATCTGTGTTATAGCGAAATGGATGCTCACCCTACGTGCCCGGATCACAGGAAGGCGGTGGAGGAACGGGCTTCTCCCGCACTGTCACCTATCGATCTGGAGCGGGAGGGGCATTGAGTCGGGTAATGAGACGCGGCGGGAGCCGGGCACGCTTGCGCTGGACGGGCTGCTGGTTCTTTGGTACCCTGGCAGATGGCGGTGAATTGCGGGGGAGGCAGCGCTGCTTCGGCGGCGATTTACTGCGGTCTTCCGCGCAAGGAAGCGCTGATGAACTGCAGCGGGGAGGCGGGTGTGGAGCCTGTTCCCGCGATCGACGGGCCCCCGGCGCTCGAGGAGTCTCGGGCCCACCCGCCGCGGCATTGCCGCGCCGAGCATGGGCCCAGGGGTCCGCGCATTGGGGCCGAGCTGGGCCGGGACAGCGCGGAAGACGAAAGGCAAGACTTCGCGCGCGCTCCCTCGACGGAGGAGCTCGACTGCGATCTTCTGAGCGAGAGGGGCGATGGCGCGCCATGCCGCAATGGCGCAGAGCGCGGGAAAAATGTGAGCGTCGTTTCAAGTGGACGAACGGGGCGCGACCATTCTCGCGGGATTCGCCCGCCAAGTTTGGCGCGCTCAAGCGGGGGGCGACGTCTCGCATTGATTTGAACCAGGCGCGCCAGTTAAGGCGAACGTCTCACGGAGGAAGACGCGGGGGGCGCGTGCTCTATGAGTTCGCCGGAGAGGGGCGCCCCCTCGGCGATCTGCGCGGGTTTTTTTGTCCTGCGATTTCTCGGCCGCCTGCTCGCACCTGACGCCGCGGCTAAAGACGCGGCCCCCGCGGCCGCCAGAGCGCGAACCCAAGTCCACGAAACTGCGCCCCGCAGTCGGGCGGGGTCCGCCCCGCCCGGTCTCGCTCCAGTGGTTCTGTTCCAGGAAAGGAGGGGCCTTCTGGCGCGCGCTCCAGCGACGGCTCGTCGTCGGTCGAGGCCCCCCAGAAGTTCGCCGCATGCGACATTTGAGCCGAAAGATCGACCGGAAGAAGTGGGCGCGGACGCGCCCGCGGCTGCCCCCCCGCTGGGGGGCGACAGGCCGGCCCGCAGCATCCTCCCGGGCGGGGGCGGAGGCGATGCGACGCTTTCCGGGGGCGACCGCCCCTCGCCACCCAGGGGGCCTTCGGGCGATAGCGGCGCTCCCGCGCGGGGCCCCCGCTCGCGCGGGAGCGGGCCCCGCGACTGCTTGCCCGATGGAGGCGCCGACTGGCTCCTTTCCGATGGCCTCTCGCCAGATCAGACGGAGCTGCTTATCATTTTCGACCCGAGGCCGAGAGGCCCCGGTCAGTGGGAGAGATCGATATGGGCGAATGGATCGAAGGGGCCTAATCCCCGCGCTCCATCCAAGCACCCGGAGTATAAGCGGGTCACCCGCGCGTCGCTGTTGCCACTGGTCGACGCGTTGCCGTCAGAGAAATTGAAGGGCGCGGCCGGCTTGGGTTCCCATTGCAGCGCGGCGCCACTGCCGGCGAGATATCATTTTTTTGGAAGGTCGCACGCCCCTTCGCTGGACATGACATGCATGCGTGTGCTTCGAAAGTGAAGTGCAGCGGGCGTTTCTGCGTCGGGCTTGATGGCTCACTTAGACGGGCGCATCTCTGGGCGGATCGCCGCCATTGCATGCCTCGATCCAATGGGGCACTGATAACAGTGAAACAATGGCAGGTCGTGCTATGTGCAAATGGCTCAGCGATGCTCACCGCTCGTCTGCTGACAGCTTTTCCGAGCGCGGGCCAGCCCCTTCCCCCGTGACAGAAGGGGCATGGACCGTTGATCCCGCTGCCTTCCAGACGCCAACAGACAGGGTTTATCGTGGACTTGGAGGAGCGCATGGATGAGACGCGCGCAGTTGCAGGGCACCTGTCGAATAAAAGCCGGGAAGTCAGGGCGACCTTGCTATTTCCGCGGGGAGACGCGCTGCTGACAGCATCGCCATGGACAGTTATATGAGAGGGCTCGACGCACCCATGGCAGGCGGATGCACGGCGTGCTGGGGCGCGCTTTTCGGCGTTCGATCTTGCCGCCGCCTGCGCCAGGTCGGAGATGCAGGAGGGGGCCTTCCATGGGCTTCCCCGGGCCGTCCGCGCAGGGCACTTGTTATCGACGCGGCGCTGCTGCATCAGAGTCGTCCGCGCGTGGATGGCGGCAATTGGCATTTCGCGCAAAAGGGCGACCGCGGGGATGAGGCGATCGCCCAGCGATTGGCATGAATTGCCGACGCGCGTGGGGTTGCCTGTCGATTCTCGCCTCGCAGCCATCGGGGGGCCGACTTGGCGCATTTTTCCGGATGGCGATCCGACCCAGGCCTTCGGCCATCGCCCCGAGACGCGAGCGGGCGCGGCTGGGCCGTTTTGGCGCGAGTTGATCAGTTCAGCGGGGTCTTGCCCCATGCGTTTGAACGAGGCGCGCGCGCGACCATTGCGCCCCTTGGCGCCCGTGCGCTCGAAGGAAAGATTCATGTTTCTCGCAGAACGAGGAACTGAAATCATGGACGGAAGAATCGAATGTTGAGGGTGTCTATGAGGTGACGGACTAACACAAGTTTTGCGCATTCGAGGCGCCGGAGATAAACTGCCCGGGCGCCCCGCCGCGCCGCTTCGCCGCCGCGGGGCCCGCGCTGCGCGAGGTCGCGCGGCCGACGAAGTCTTGCATTCAGAAGGCCGGTCTCGGCGGCGGCACCCTTGCGGGGAAGCACTTGTCTGGCCCGCTGGAGGGGGGCGCCGGGATGGGCGACGCGTTCGCGGCGCACGCGGCGCGCCCCGCCAGGTGCATGGGGAAAGTCTGCCCCCCCTGTCAAATCTGCGGATCCCCCCCCCACCCCCGCGGCTGCCACGAATGCCGAGCGCCGATAGGTCGAACCTGAGACGGCCAACTCGGCCCCGGAAACTGTCGAGTGGCCAGCGCGGAGGCTCGGTTGGGATAGACGAGGCAATGGGGGCCAGTTCGAGCGAGCGCGCGAATCTGATGCGCCCGAATAGTGGGTGGTCACCTGTCCGAGCGGGGCCGCGAGCACCATGGTGAAATCTGAATGCGCGTGTGCATATCTCCTTGCATGGCTCGGCTCTCGCATTGGTAGAACAGGGCTTGCGCCGCGCGTTTAGCTTGCGCCATTGCTGGGCAAGTTTGAATTCAGCAGCGTTGCGTTCGATTCGAGGGGCCAGGGCGCATGGTCTAGATTCATGCCCCGCGGGCGTGGGCGCGCGCGAATGGGCGGACCAAGGGCTGCGAATTATGAAACATGATGAGTGCTATCAACTGTTAGTGTGGAAGTGGACTTGAGGAACTGCACAGTGGTATTGCCGGTGAGATGGTTGACGTTTAGCCTGGGTTCTGTGGGCCAGCTTTCACAAGGGATTTGAATCCATGGATGGCTGGCCCGCGTCCAGTCTGCAGGACTCAACACGCGACTTCAATGAAAGCGTCGACGCGGGCAGGCGCCTCGCCACTTTCGCCAGGTTGCAAGGGTGGAAAAAATGTGGAAGAGCGTTTTTTTAGTTTTGGGCACAATCGACATTATAGCCTCCCCGGCCCCCCCCCTCCCCCTATGACGTAACGCCCTTGCCCCCCCCCCCCCCCCCCCCGTGCGCTCCGGGCACTGCCGCCGTGCGTATCGGGATCCGCATAGACACACAAACCGCACAGGAGCCTGGTCCACATTGGAAAACTCACGGGGATCCGCACAGGCGTAGGCATGCGCATGCGCATTTGCATGGGGATCCGCACTCCGCGCAAGAGCCGCATTAGGGATTCGAATGGCCCTGCGCATCGGCATCCGCGTAGGTATCCGCATCGGGATCCGCATAAGCATCCGCACAAGCATCCGGATCGGAGTCCGCACGTGGATCCGGCTTGGGATCTTCAAAAAGATACGCATCGGGACCCGCCGTGGGATTAACATAGGGATTCGAATTTGTGGTTTTGTCTTCCTGGTGAAGTTGTTTCTTTTCTTTTTGTTCCTCCCTCACCTCCTATTTTTTCTCCTCCTTCTCCTCCATCTTCTCCTCTTTAGTTTCCCTTCGTAGGAGGGAGGAAATAATAAACTCGCACTATAGTATCGGAACTTCCCTGGCGTGTCGTTTAGTTGCCCGCATCTGATCCTCACCGACGAATTCGTTCCACCTGTTTTGTGCACGCAAGCGCTTGTCTAAACCAGCGCTGCGTGCACACGGATGCTGTGGTGTAGACAGGCGCCGCGGTGTGCGCAAGCGCTGGTGTGCACGCAAGCACGTGGTGTACACCGGCGCTGTGTTGCACATGGTTGTTGCGGTGTTACACAGTCGGTATGGTGTACACCGGCGCTGTGGTGCACGCAGGCAATGTGGTGCACACGCGCGCTGCGTCGCATACCGCTGTCGCGGTATACGCAGGCGCTGTGGTGTCACGCGGGTTTTGTGGTGTATACAGGCGCTGTGGGGCAGGTCGCCACCTACATGTTGCTCGCGTCGTCATCGTCGTCGTCGTCGTTCGTCGCTCGTCGCTCATCGTCGTCGTGCGCGCGGGCGCAACTGTGGTGCCAGAGCCACACGGCGGGGGGGGGCGTTACATTATACCCCTCCCGGCACCCCCCATATAATGCCCATCGTCGCCAAGAATAAAGAAACGCGGTCGAACTTCCAGGGGTGTCAGCGCGGGAAAGGCCCCGCTGCTGCTGCTGCTGCTGCTGCTGGTGCTGTTGCGCCTCCTCAGAGTTCAGGATCGCAGCGTCCCGCGCTCGTCGCCCAGGGCCCCGTTGGGTCCGCGGCGAAAGGGCGCGGCGGTCCACCTGCGCCGATTGCCGCGGCCGACGCGTTCGAACCTGATCCTGTTCTCCCGGAACCAAAGAACCGACTTCAGAGCGCCGCTCGAACGCGCGGGGTTTTGTCCAGGCAGGAGGAGGGCGTAAATTTTGAAGGCTGTATACTGAAAATCTCGCCTTCCATCTCTGCAAAGAGACGGCCGTTGGAGTCCCTGTTGGAAAGAAGGCGAGTCGTTTGAGGCCAGCGGGGCAAAGCGCAGAAAGGTGGCCGCCGCGCTCGAGGCTGGCGAACGAAATAGCACCAGAGAAAACCCCAATCAGTGGATGGTTTGATCGATAAGGAGATCGACCGGGAACCCGGGAACGGGGAACCCATTGAAATCGGCCCGGAGGAACCCAGCCGGCCACCAACATCGGCGGGATTTTTGTTCGCCAGATTTTTTGTTATGAATTTCCGCTGGGACCCCTTCAGTGCAAGCACTCTGATCGGGGAACAGTCAACAGGGGAAAAAACACAGAAACACAATTCATCGCCGATTCCCAGGAAGATATGGGAACCTATGGGAAGTGGAGGGGGAGGAAGACGAAAGCCTTGAAAATGTGGGAACCTGTGGGGAATCCTGTTATTTTTGTGTATATGTTTTTGTGTGTCCCAGGGCCCCTTAAAGCAGGCAACTCGAGGGGGGCACCCCCGGGAGTGCACGGAAGCCATTCGGGCTGCAGGAGCGCAGCAGGGGGCCAGTCTTCCAGCGCCGCTCGGCGGCGCGAGGATCGCAGGTGCCAGTGCCGAGGGCCGAGCCCAGCGCCCGAATCGGGTATGGCCAGGACCCCAGGTAAGGGGACCCAGTTAGTGGTAGGGCCCCGGGTTTTTTTCGAATTGGCCAGAATCATTAAACCAGGTTTGCCATAGTTGGTGTTTTTTCGGGTGACGGTAGTTCTGGTTAGTGGAAATGGGACGGGAGAGCGCCCCTGGTACAGATCCTTAAACCAGGTTCCACGAAACCCAGTTCTGCCAACGCCCGCCCGAAGGCGCACGTCGCGGCATCCGAGATACAGACTCACATTTGAGTCGAGCGTGTCCCTCCACAGGGGGAATAGCCAAAAGTAGTCTAAAAGATTGCCTCGGCACGATGTTTTGAGTCTTTGTTCATATTATGTTTGAATATGTGGACTATCCTTGATTTGTCGTCCAGAATCCGCCTGCAGGGGGACA
Organism: Prorocentrum cordatum; assembly: GCA_963575745.1. Lineage (NCBI taxonomy): Eukaryota > Dinophyceae > Prorocentrales > Prorocentraceae > Prorocentrum > Prorocentrum cordatum. Next base: position 1,014,998 of record CAUYUJ010008002.1, on the reverse strand, counting down.
CGCCCGATTTAAATGTACATGACATGTTCAATGACGAGCAGGAAGAGCTGAAGGTAGAACGGGGGGAGTTTCGCGGGCATCAGCATCTACATAATGCACGAGGGCCGAGGCTGGACAGGAAAGCTTCCGACGAACGTCGGAACAAGGAAACTCTGCGGCGAAGTCTCGACGTCGCTCAGAGAGGGGCTACCAATCACCGACAGCGCGCAGGGGACTTGCAGGAGGAACTGGGAAAGTTGCTAGCGGCAAGCTTGCAGCCTGAACGGCCTACCTCCAAAGGGCAGGGCGAAACGTTGTCTCTGAATTCCTCGAACAGTTCTTGCAGAGTAGAGCGACGCGTTAGATGGACAGGTCTACGTCTGGAGTCGACAGCGGCGCCGAAGACGAAACTGTCAACTCCAACGGTGCGCGTAAGCTGCGCAGAGGGGCGGGCTGCCTTGCGCCGTGCTCTTGAACACATGGAGCGGGATGGGCGCAGCCGTGGCGAGAAAACATGCGCCCGTCCAAATGTTTACACGCCTCACACACAGTTTTGTTGAGGCCCACGCTCGGATCCAAGAAGAGCGCTGTCATTCTTGCGGCCGCTGGCGCCCGCCATCGAAACAGTGGTGGCTTCGGAGCAATCCGACAGTTCGAGAGTTCCATGCAGAATAGATCCCCATGGGTCAGGAGAATAAAAACACACAGACACAATGAATCGTCGATTCCCAAGAAAAGATCATGAAATATTAGAAGTGGGGGGGGGACGACGAAAATAAAAACGTAGGACGTATTGCGGAATCCGGAGATTCGTGCGCAGTCATTCGCGTGTCCCTGGGCGCTTTTCACTGTTACCCTGTCGAGGCCGCGGTGCCCTCCCCGAACTGAAGACTAGTCAAGCCGAGCTCAGGGTCGAAGGGTGCGCCCCGGGCAGCGCGGCGCACCAGTCGCGCTAAGCTAACATTCGGAACGGATCGCGGGAAGGGCTTCGGAGAGAGCCGTGCGATTTCCGTGCGATTTTGATTTTTTGAGTCCCGCGCCCCCTCGGGCAGCGAAAAAATCACGACGGGAGGTTTCTATTATTTTCCGCCTTTTGCAGGCCCTTTCCAGCCCTAGGGACCGTCAAACAATATCTCAGGATGGAACGCTGGTCCAGGGGGCATGGGTCGAGACCTCTGAGGGTCGACGTGATGACAAAAATCACGACGTCGGAGGTCTGGGCTCCATGGTGCACAGCGCAGTGAAAGACGCCTCGATGGCCGGCCCAATGCTGGCCGAGGTCCACACATTGATGGGGGATCGTGAGTTCGTTGCTGGCAGAATTTGCCATCCATTACAGCGCGAGCGCGGCGTTTGAATGCATGTCGCTCAGACGGGGCAAAAGCCTGGGGATAGATGGTTCGTCGAGAAAATACACGATTCCGACGAGTACATCTGCGATTCCGAGCCACGGGAGAAGAAACCAAACAAAAAAAAACTACCCGAAAGAGCGTCGCGCCCCAAAGGACACATTCGGGGCAAGGTGCGCCTGTGGAGCGCGAGGACAGCTGCTGGGTCAAGGAACATGTGTTGTGGTTCCTGCGTCAGTGTTCTCACGCTGTCTCCAATTCGGGGGACTGCGCTCGGCACTCTGGCATCTTGAAACAGAGGAAGGTAGACAGGCATCCTCAATCCCGAGGCGATTGCCACGCGCATTTTCTGCTGGGCCGGTTCGACTCCTGGAGAGTTCCAGATAGCGACGCAGAAGGCATAACAGATGAATGGTCGCATGGCTGCCTACCGGCGCGAAGCGATATTTCGTGGACGATGCCCTTCCAGCAGCTGGCACATCGCTGCTTGCGCGGAGGAATGGCGGCCCCCCCCCTTCGCGCGAAGGGCGGAGTCGTCGCGCGGTCTTGCGCTTGCGTTGATGTCCGAGGCTGCATGCCAGGAAGTGCGCAGGTCCGCGGACGGGGGGCCATCGGCACCGGGGCGCCCCGTCACCGCGACCGCAGAACAATTCAGTGCCCACCGTTTCTATACCACAAAGCAGAACGTTGAATCTTTCGCCGCCTGAGGGGAGCCCCGCGGCGGCGCCCTCGCGCGTTCCGACGCCGAAACAAAGGGGGAGCTCTGGCATGATATTTCTTCGAACGGCCGCCCCGCGTCAGGAAGGTCTACTTTCGGTCTGCAGAGCTTGTCCAGGCCCGACGCTGAGGGCGCCGAGATTCGGATGGTTCACGGCGCTGAAGCACGCGCGTGCTGCGAGCCCTTGCCGGGGCCTGGCTGGCCGGGAGATCCTCGCGCGCAAGAGCTGTAGTTTTCAGGGAGGGGGCTCCCGCGCATGATGCGGCGTTCGACGGTGCGAAAGTAGGATGACTGAGCGCGTGCGCTTGCAGCTCCACAAGGCTTCGCCCATCCCCCAGGGCGAAGTCCAGCTGCGCTGCAGCGCTGGAAGGGCGACTGGCAGGCGAGGCGATCTGGGGCAAGGATTGCCGCGCCTCGGAAGGGCGGCAGATCCAATGGAAACGGCTCCGTGGAGACGCCAGCGCGCTTTTTTGCGTCGCGCCGCGAATGCAGCCGGCTGCGACTAGGAAAATCTGCGCGCCCGCGCTGCAACGAGGTTGCCGAGTGCACCCGCTCCCGCGGGGCCCAGAAGTCGAATGCGCCGCAGACTCGATGGTCGCGAACCTTCAGATCCACGCCGCCCATGGCAATTTGGCCGGCGTGCGTGGGCTGCCAGGAATCATATTTATTTGACTTTTGACGAGGTCCTCGTTGGCCGAAAAGACGCAGATGGCTCGCCAGTGCTCAGGGCGTCTACAGAGGGGTAGAGAAGCAGCCGTCGTTTTCTGACAAAGCGCGCGTCAAGGTGACCAACCTAGGAACAGGCGGCGCTCCCTGCTGCGAAAACCGATCCCCGCCGCGTTGGACTGACATGTTCCTCGTGCGTGCGTCGCGGGCGGAAGAACGAGTTTCGCCCCCATCGAATGGCCCGCGCCCATTTCGGGACTTGTCGCGCAGGGCAGGAACACAGATTCCCCGCGAAGACGAACTTCATTGCCGAGGCATTGGCAGCGGTATGAATCCCCAACGCAGTGGAGAAAAGCGCCCGCGTGCATCTGGCTGGCAGCGCGGCGCGGCGGAAACCGTCCGACGTGGACTAAGGCCCCGGAGCGATCAACGATGCGATCGTAGAAGGGTCGGACCGCGCCCGGGCGGAAAAAGGGCGAACAACGACCCCAGGCTTCGCGCCGCAAGTTCTTCGTGAACGCGGAGGATCTCCGTTGTGACCGCGGAGATTTTGAGCGCGTGTGTTGATTTTGTCGCGACGTACAATGGTGGGCAGGTCGACCCGGTGCTGGGGGGAGCTACGTCGCGGTTCAAGTGCAGGAGTTGCGCGACGAAAGATGGCCCGGCGATTGCGTTGTGGAGAAGGCTTCGTTGATGGGCCCGCGGTCTTCGCCCCCGCCAGAAGGCGCAGTGCCATCTGTTTACCTTGCCGTGATCCACATGAGGCGTCTTTTGAGCACCCTCAGCAGAGACTGGCCCCATGGCGGGGTTGCGGCGCCCGAAGACGCCCGCGACAGAGTTCGCCCCGCAAATGCTAGCGAAGCGCGGCGCGCCACGATGGCCAAGCCAATGGTAAAGAGTTCCCCTGGCGCGAAGCCCCCGCCCCCCGTCGATGTCGAGCGCGCCGCGGCCGCGCCCGCGGCCGGCGGGCCCCGCCCGCCCCCGCCCCCCCCCCCCCCCCCCTCCGCAGAAACGGGCGATGCCTCTTCGTGCTCGCAAGGGGCCGACACCCAAGGCCAGGGCCGCGACGAGAGCAGAGATGCGGGCAATGGGGCGAGGTCCCCTTGCAGGCCCGGCGGCCGCTGGGAGGGCGACGAACAAAAAGGATCGCGAAAAGGGCGCATAGTTATTGTGCGCTCGAGACCGTGATGCTGGCTGGCATCGATGGCGATGGCGACTGGACTTTGAATGGTCATAGCAGGTGCCAGGAAGTTTGTGGCGCAAGCGATTGCCACTGGCGCTCGGGGAGTGGTTGGAGCGAAGATGCAAGGGATTATGAGATCTGCGTCGTGGAAGAACGAGCGCGGCAAGTCCTCGTTGGACTGCGGCTCCGAGGAGCCATGGGGCAAGGGGGACCAGTATGGCGGCGGTGACTGGCGTGAGAAGTGATCAAGGTCGTCGCGAGACGCGACGACGCCTTCGCCGCCGAGCGATCAGCGCTGGGGTGCCCCGCGGGCCCGTCGAATAACTTCGGGGCCCGTCGGGCCCCAAGCAAGCAGTTTTTTTTCGGCAGGTGGGCTTTGCAAAACTGCTTCCGGACGGTCCCGGGCGCGGCGCGCCGGAGGCCGGCGCGCGCGGGGTCGGCTGCCCCAGTGCCCGTCGCGGGGGCGAATCAATTCTCGCCTGCGTCGTGTCATCGCGCATCTGTGCACGGCGGGCGTTTGGCCCAAACCGTTTCTGCACAAACCGTTTCTGCATTCCGAAGGAGGAGGTGATCGGCGAACCCGACGGGAGCGGTGGCCGCGCTTCGTGGGTGGTAATAGAGGATCACCGCCATGTCGTCGATCAACCCGAAGTGGCAGATCATGAACAAGATCCCCTTGAGTTGGTGGAAGATTGAGCACGTACACGATGTGGGTATAGTAGCTTCCGCGAAGATAAGGTGGAACATCCCGCCAACAACAGCATTGATAAGTTTATAGATCGTTACCTTTTTGCCCGATGGCCATCATAGAACGAAGAACAGCTGATCGCGCTTGTTTGGCCAGGTCTTGCGAGGGATCGTGGCCTTGGGAGCTAGGCGTCCGCTGAATCCATCGACGACTACTGTGCGACCGCACGAATTGCAGCATGGTGGTGGGACTCGGCGGCCAGTCCGGGGGGAAGTGAGAGGGGGCAATCCTTTCCAAACGATAGCGCGGTTCCCTCGCGCATTATCAGCAGTTTCCGAAGTCTTCTCCGAAAACACGCGCGGCTTCTCAGATGGCCAAAAGGATTCTGAAACACCCGCCGTTTTCTAGGAAGGCTGGCCACTTTTCATTTTCCCCCCGGGTTCGCCGCCGAGACGCAGTCGCCATGTCAAGCGGATGGACCCCCTTTGTCCCCCCGTTGTGCCGAAGGCCCTACTGTTCGGCGCGTGGCTGCGCGACGCATGGTCCGAGGCGGCGGACGCGATGTCGAGGCCGCTCCTTTGGCTCCCGGGCGGTGGATGACAGAGCAGAAAGAAAGGCGGCGACCATGTTTTTACAATTTCTCGCTTTCCTCGCGCCACAGCTGGATCCGCGTTGCAGTTCTAGTCAGAGCACGATCGCTGAGAAATGGGGCTGCCGTCTGTGAGGGGATACGAGGATCCATACTTCCACACATGACGAGAAACTCCAGGCGAGATGGACGGACGTAGTGACGGCCAGCTATGGAAAAGAAACGTGAAGCCCAATGTTGTTTTGCTTCACGCTGTTATGTATTGTTTTGCGTGTGTATCGTTCGCTATGCACTTGCGCGCTAGTGTTTATCAATGTGCGCTTCTCGGTCGCGCGTTTTTTTTGTTTTTCTCTCTCTCTCTCTCTCTCTATCTCTCTAGCTATGTGCGTAGCTCTCGCTACATATCTGTATATACATACATGCGTACGTACATGCATACATACACACGTCACTCCATATCAGTGCGCTTATGTTCGTGCGTGTTTTTGCACTCGTGCGCAGATCGAAGGCGCCTACGGCGAATTCATGCCGCCCACTTCCGTTTGGAACCGCCTATGCGACCGAACGTTGTTGCCAGAGCTCGGCCACGCTATCGGATCGCATGTCCCCCCAGCCGTTGTGGGAACCCTTCGGTTAGCATTTTGGGGAGAAAGAGGACGAGGGAAGAAAAAGAGGACAAGTTGGACGAGGAGGACCCTTGGAGCTTTTGGGGCACTTTTGGGACTCCCGGCCCCCTTCTGGGGGCCTTTTGAAGGCCTGTTGGAGACTCCTTGGGCGGCTCCTTGACCGTGTGAGGGCGTTCCTGGCCCTTCTGACGCCATCGGAATCCGTTGGGGGGAGGCCTCTCTGGCCGACGTGGGGCCTTCTTGGGGGGCTTCAGGGCCTTCTTGGAGGCTATCTTGAGCATCTTGGAGGTCTCCTTGACCGTCATGGGGCCGTTTCGGGGTTCTCTTCGGCAGTCAGGGGTCCTCTTGAGCCGTCTGAAGCCCGAAAATGAGCAAACGCAGAAATCTCTCAACAGCCTGAATATCAATAATTGTGCCCTCTTCGGCCTTCCAGGAGGTCCTGCTGAACGCCTCGCGGGCCTTCTCGAAGACCTCTTGGGCCGTCTTGGAGGTCTTTTGGGCCTTCTTGGGCGATCTATATTCGGCTTGTTGGGGAACATGCTAGCCCGTTTTGGAGACATCGCGGGGCCATGTTCGGCTCTCTCAGGGCCATGGTTGCCGTCTTGGAGACCATCTTGGCCATCATGGGCGGGAAAACCGATGACCCGGGTGTTTGGCTGAGCTTTTCGGGTAGCCGGCGAGATGGGCCGACGGCCCATTGGGAATTTTCGCAAAGGATTAACAACAACCTAGCATTTGGCACGCCGTGCTTCCTTGTGGCAGGCCAATCGGGGGCGGCGGATCGAAGACGCCTACGGCGAATCACCGCCGCCCACCGCCTTTTTGCGCCTACGTGGCCGAAAGTTGGATTTGAGCTTGGCCAAGCTATCGTGCCACGCGTTCCCCGAGTCGGTTGCGAAAGCCTTCGGGGAACACGGAGTCGGGCGAGCTATCGCACCAGGTGGTTTCCGAGTTTTCGGACCTTCCTGGAGGACGTCTTTGAGGGGTCTTGGGCCGTCTTGGAGGCCTCTTGCGGGCCTTTTGGCAGTCTAAGGCCATCTTCAGGCCATCTGGGGCCGTCTTGGGTGCATCTTGGGGCCATCTTCGCCGTCTTGGAGGCCTTCTTGGCCGTCTTGGAGGCATCTTGGAGGCCATCTTGGCCGTCTTGGAGACCACCTTCGGCGTCTTCGGGGCCATCTTGGGCCGTCTGGGCTCTTCTTGGGACGATGTTGGGGGCCTCTTGGGCTGTCATGGGGCCATATCGGAAGCCTCTTGGGCGCTCTTGGGACGATGTTGGGGGCCTCTTGGGCCGGGCCGTCTTGGGCCGTCGGAGAGTTGATAATAAGAAAATACCAGAACCCTTCAAACACCTAAGGGCAATCAATGATTGTTGAGGACGTCGTGGGCGCTCTTGGGCCGTCTTAGACCATCCTGAGGACATCCGGGGCCGTCTTGGGTGCATTTTGGGACCACTTCGGCCGTCTTGGAGGCCATCTTGACCGTCTTGGAGGCATCTTGGAGGCCATCTTGGGCCATCAGGGTGGTTCTGAAAGCCATCTTGAGCCGTCTTGGTGGAGTTTTTGGGAGAATCATGCGAAGCCCCAGGGGGAGTTCTTCTGGGAAAAGAGCCAACACCAAAACCGCGAGGATTCAGCACGCCAGGCACCCTTGTGATGAATCAAGGGGCGGCGGATCGAGAACGCCTACGGCGAATCACCGCCGCCCCCTGCCTTTTTGGAAGCGCCTATGTGGCCGAACGTTGATGCCAGACCTGCCAAGCTATCGGACCATGTGTTCCCCGAATCGATTTGGAAAGCCTTCGGGGAACACGTGGGCATCTTGAAGGTCATCTTGGCCGTCTGGAGGCCATTTTGACCCTTTCGGGCCTTCTTGGAGGACGTCTTGGAGGGCTCTTGGGCCGTCTTGGAGGCCATCCTGAGCGTCTTCGAGACCGCTTGGGCCGTCTTGGGGGCCTCTTGGGACCGTGTCTTGGGCCTCTTGGGCGAACTTTGGGGGCACTTGGGGCGTCTCGGGCCGTCGGAAGGCAGAAAAATAAACAAATGCCACAATCCTTCGAAAGCTCGAGGGAAATCACTGATGTTGGATTTTTCAGGCCTTCCTGGAGGCCCTCTTGGAGGCCGCTTGACCCGTCTTGGGCCAGCTTCGAGCCAACTTCGGCCGTCTTGGTGGGCTCATGGCCCGTCTGACGCTGTCGGAAGCCGTTTGGGGGGCCCCTCTGGGCCGATTTGGGGCCCTCTTGGGGTGCTCCAGGGCCGTCTTCTTGGAGGCCATTTTGGGGGTCTTGAATGCCTCATGGGCCGTCTTGGTGGCCTCTTGGGGCCGTCTTGGGAGCCTCTTGGGCCGTTCTGGGGCCTTCTTGGAGGCCTCTTGGGCGATCTTTGGGAGATCGTTGGGGGTTCTTGGGCCGTCTCGGTCCGTCGGACGGCCGAAAAGACGCACATGTCAGAGTCCTTCGCAAACCTCAGGAACATGAGTGTTTCGACCTTTTCTGGCCTTCTTGGAGGCCCTCTTGGAGGCCTCTTCGGCCGTCTTGGGCTAGCTTCGGGCAAACTTCGGCCATCTTGGTGGGTTCCTGCCACGTCTGACGCCGTCGGGAGCCGTCTTGGGGGCCTCTCTGAACCGGGGGCGCTTCGGGGCCCGCATCCTAGCTATCCCTCCATGGGTGGCTGCGACACGTGAAAATACGTAGGTTCCTAACGCCCCAGGGCGGGAAGAGCGTGAAACCACGTGGGTTCCTAACGCCCCAGGGCGGGACAAGCGTGAAAACACGTGGGTCCCTAACGCCACAGGGCGGGCTAAGCGTGAAAGCACATGGGTTCCGAACGCCCGGGAGCGGGACGAGCGTGAAAACACGTGGGTTCCTAATGCCTCAGAGGCCGCCCCAGGAGGCCCCGGGAGGCCTCCCCAGGGCCCCAGGACGGAACGTGTCAAGTTATTACACATCTGGTGCCGATTCGTTTACGTTTTCTTGCTTTTGTGTTTCCCCCCACTGTTGGGGGCCGAGACGACCGCATGCTAGCTATCCCCCCATGAGTGGCTGCGACACGTGAAACTAAGTGGGTTCCTAACGCCCCAGGGCGGGGAGAGCGTGAAAACACGTGGGTTCCTAACGCCCCAGGGCGGGACAAGCGTGAGGATGTCTCGAGCGAGACGCTTGGTTTCACGCCTCCAGGTTGCCCAGACAGATGCCTAGCATGAGGATTTGTTGAGGATGTCTCGAGCGAGACGCTTGGTTTCACGTGTCGAGGTCGGCCAGGCTGATGTCTAGCATGAGGATGTGTTGAGGAAGTCTCGATCGAGATGCTTGTTTGCACGTGTCCAGGTTGCCCAAGCGGATGCCTAGCATGATAATGTGTTCATAATGTCTCGAGAGATACGCTTGTTTTCACGTGTCCAGGTCGCCCAGGCGGATGTCTAATCTGAAGATGTGTTGAGGATGTCTCGAAAGAGACGTTTGCTTTCACGTGAACAGGTCGCCCAGGCTGATGTCTGGAATGAGGAGGTGTTGACAACGTCTTGAGCGAAACGCTTGGTTTCACGTGCCCAGGTCACCCAGGCGGACGTCTCACATGAAGATGTGTTGAGGATGTCTCGAGCGAACCACTTGCGTTCACGTGTCCAGTTCGCCCAGGCGGATGTCTAGCATGAGAATGTGTTGAGGATGTGTTGAGCGAAACGCTTGTTTTCACGTGTCCAGGTCGCTCAGGCGGATGTCTAGCATGAGGATGTTGACAGGATGTCTCGAGCGAAACGCTTGTCCCCAGCACGTTCCGTAGCGCGTCCCCTCGACACGTCCCGCGGTGCGACCCCATGGCACGTCCCCTGGCACGTCGCTTGGCGCGTCCCTTGAGACGATCCGCGGCGCGTCCTCCTGGCATGTCCCCCTGTCAATTAGCTCTGGGGCAGCTACTATGTGATCAGGCAGCTCGAGATTAAGATCCAGATCAGTTGGGTGAGGACTCGGATGCAAAGGAGGACTCGATCTACAACGCTATAGAGCACAATCGCAGCATGACACATCGCAATTCAGCACGGTGCAGCACAGCACAGATTTCAGCACGATACATCAAGATCGATACACTCAGCATTGCAACCTGGCACGTTCCTTGGCACGTTCCGTGGGGCGTCCCTCGGCGAGTCCCTCTGGCACGTCGCGTGGCGCGTCCCCTGGCGCATCCCGTGGCACATCCCTTGGCACGTTCCGTAGCGCGTCCCCTCGACACGTCCCGCGGTGCGACCCCCTGGCACGTCCCCTGGCTCGTCGCTTGGCGCGTCCCTTGGGACGTTCCGCGGCGCGTCCTCCTGGCATGTCCCCTTGTCAATTGGCTCTGGGGCAGCTACTATCTGTTCAGGCAGCTCGAGCTTAAGATCCAGATCAGTTCGGTCAGAACTCGGATGCAAAGGAGGACTCGATCCACGACGCTATAGAGCACAATCGCGGCATGGCACATCTCAAGTCAGCACGGTGCAGCACAGCACAGCCCTCGGCAGGGTGCATCAAGATCGATACACAGCATTTGATTTGCCCGTCACACAATCAGGTGTCTTTGAAAACGTTGCCATGCGTTGCATTTCTAAATTCCTTCCCGGGTTCGTGGGTCGATCATGTTAATGATGGCCCCGTCAGGCCAACCCGAGTCCCTTTGACCCGAGTCTTACGACTCCCCGACCTTTGTCTCACGTCTCCGACACGCGTCGGCCTAATTGTCGAAGCCATGTGTTCGCTCTTTGTCCTCGGCTCAGTACCAGTACAGTTCGGCAACTTGACTCGGTTGATCTCGACTCGCGTCGTGACGCCCAGCAGGCATGTCGCGGCCATCATATTGCCACGACTCCTGCTCGACGGGCTGACGGACGGGTTGTCGGCCGCGTCTCATCATGATTGTTCTGCTTGTGGTTGGTACCACATGTGGGCACACCTATACAGAAAAATACGTATCTTCAGATTGACATGTTGGCAATATCTATATCTATAATATATATATATATAGATAATGTAGATTGTATGTGCCTGCGCACGTATGCGTATGTTCATATAATTTTATATGTATACACAGGTGGTTGGTTTTATATCTACACACAGGTATATGCATACACACGCGCTCAACTGCATGTGTATATATATGCATATGGGGGAAACGCGGAGGAGAAGCTGCAGTAAGGATGACAGGGGGGAGGGAAGGATGTGGATGAGGAAGAGAGCTTGGCAAGGGCTTCCAGTACACATGTGCGGACGAGCTCGTGGCGCACAGAGGGGCGGCGAGCGCTCCCGCGGCGCCGGCCAGGCACCGGGAGGCCGAGGGCGACCGCCACTCCTGAGGGCCGAAGGCGAGGGGGGCGCCCCGGCCTTCGAGCGCCAGCGCTCCTCCCGCTTCATTACAGGGGCCACGATAGGGGGGGATAGGCATAGGGGGGGATGCATCGAGCCTCAATCGCCCATTGATCGCCGATCGGGGGGGCCCGATAGCCCGAGCCTGCCCAGGGAGGTGCGGATTATTTACGATCGGAGGCCCATCGCCGGTCTATCGGCGATGTATCGCCGATTCCAGGTCGATGCATCCCCCCCTTCTGCCAGTCCCCCCCCTACCGTTGGCCCTCATTCATGTCGCCGTGAGCCAAAGGGGTCCTGAGGGCAACGGGTCTCGTGATTTGTGTCGGTGTGTGATCGTTCTTGTTACTCCTCGTTTTGCCGATCGGCTCGGGCCCTCGCACCCCGCCCCCATGGAGTAGATCTTGGCTGTTTTTGGCGGCTGCTTCGAGCAGGTGGAGCCTCGCCCATACTGGACGCCCTGTTGCAAACAGTCGCAGTGAGCAGAGGTCCAGAGCCAGACTTCCCCCTCCCCCCCTTCCGCCCAATGTCGAAACGCCGATTTGTATATATATACATATGTATACAAAAAAAAACTAATAAAACAAACGCTCACTGTTCTCGGCTCCTCAGGCTCTGCCCGGCCCCCAGGACAGTCCACAAACGCTCTGGGACCCCCCCAGGGTGTCGGGGCCCCGGTTCCCTCGGGATGCCTTCGGTGCAGGCACGTATTCCGCCTGTCGACATTTCAGCTCACCAAGGATATGGTTGCTCCCCCCTGCGCGGTGCCAATCTCGCTTCCATCATGCGATTGGGGCGTCTCCTGCAGCTCTCGCGCCGTGTTGCTCTGCCGTCTGACAACATGCTCCTGCTAGGAGTGCGCCCTTGTACCCCCGAACACAAGAACGGCTGCCGCATGAGACCCCTCACAATGCACACAGGGGCCGTGGGGCTTCCTCACGATTTACGCACGAATCGCGCTCTTGCTTGGGGACGCCGTCCCCGCCCGCTTGAACGCCCCTCCCGCCCAATTCGTTCTTGCGCTTGGCTCCGCCGACTAAAAGAGATCAGCAAGAGCGCGAGAAGCGGGAGGGGGCGGGTGAGGAGGAAGTGGTGTACGAGGAGGACGAGCAGGATTCGTTGGAAGGGGCGAAGCTCGTCGAGGTGGTGCATTACGGGGAGGAGGGGAAGAGGGAAGGGACGAAGACACGGAAGAGAACGAAGAACATAATGGATAATGGTGAAGGGTAATCAGGATGCAGGCTCCAGGAAGGCAGCGGACTCTTAGAGGCGGGCTTGGGTCGTTGTGGAGACTTCCCAGGGGCCTCTTCGAAGCATGAGTTTGGCCGTTTGGAGCGTCTTGGAGGCATCAGTGGGTCTCTTGAGGGCCTTTGAGCGGGTTGGTGGCGGTCTGCGGAACTATCTTTAAGTCGGGCCTGTCCCTCTATGGGAGGAATATGCAAAACCAATGATTTTCAAAATCGTCCGGGGACGATGTTCTAGCATTTTTGATTATTCTGGAGTATTGTTAGGTGTATGTTTGATTTGTTGTCCAAAGTCCGCCTGTAGGGGGACACGCCCGACCTAAGACTATCTTTGGGGGAGTGGATGTCCATTCGGGCTCCTCTCTGGAGGGTCTGTCGGGGCCCTCTCGGGGGCGCCCAGGCCCTCTCGGGGTGGGTCTTCCTGGACGTCTTGTGGGGCCTCCTGGGCTGTCTTGGGGCGATGCTTGGGGCTTTTGGGCTGTCGCACGTGGCCGGAAGCCAGACAAATAGCGAGCACGCCAAGCAATGTTTGCATTTAGGGCCTCTTGGGCTGGCTTGGGGCCTCTTGGGCTGT